>PVIC010001526.1:60805-90197 GCA_004025085.1 Thryonomys swinderianus
AAAAAAAAAAAACACAAAGTTGGAGAGTGGATATGTTCTGATCTCAAAACGACACAAAGCTACTGTGTTGAGACTGTTAATAGCATGTATGTGTGTGTGTATGCAGATAAATCAGTAGCATAGAATTAATAGTCCAGAGATAAGCTCTTCCATTTATGATCAATTTAATTTTGACAAGACCTCCCAGATAATTCATTGAGTAGGGATAATCTTTTCAAGGAACAGTATGGGGACAGCTAGATATCCACATGCCAAAGAACAAAGCTGGAACTCTTCCTTATACTATATATAAGCATTAACTGAACATGAATCATAGATATAAATATAATAGCTAAAAAGACATCTCTTTGAAGAAAATGTAGAATAGCAAATCTTTGTAACCTTGGACAGGTAATGGTTTGTAAAATACAATATCAAAGCACAATTGACCAAAGGACAAAAATAAACTAGATTTCAAAAATGTTAAAAACTTTTCTGCTTAAAAAAACTGAACAGAAACTTTGCAGATGGAGAAAATACTCATAGATAATAGATTTATGTCTTCTTGTATCCAGGAGATATAAAGAACTCATATAACTCAAAAACAGAGAGACAAATATCTCAATTTTTAAAAATAGGCAAAACATTTGAATAGATACTTCTCCAAAGAAGATATATAAATGTTGAATCACCACGTGGAAAAGTTGCTCAGCATCATTTGGGAAGTGCAAATGCATACTAGAATGGATTGCCACTTCATACCCACAGTGGTGGCTATAATTAAAAGATGGACAATAGTAAATGTTGATGAAGCTACAGAAAAATTGATAGTCATCTATAATTAAGAATACAAAATGGGGCAGCTGGTCTAGATAACAGTTTAGTATTTTCTCTAAAAAGTTAAACATGAAGTGATTATCAGATAAAACAATGGTACTCAAGGTGTGCACTCAAGAGAACTGAAAAGACATGTCCACACAAAAACTTGTATTTAAATTTTCATAGCAATATTATTCATGAAAATCAGGAAATGAAATAGGTCTTCAGTCTATCAACTGATCAATAGATAAATAAGGTGTGGAATAGCCATATAATGAAATAAGATAGAATGAATCCCTGATACATGTTACGCCATGGACAGACTTTGGAAATATTATATTGAATGAAAGAAGCCAGTCACAGAAAAGCACATATGGCTTGATTTCGCAAATATAATTTTTTTTTGAGACAGTGTCTCGCTTTGTCTCAGGCTGGCCCTGAGCTCACTCTGTAGCCCAGGCAAGCTTCGAACTCAGCAATCCTTCTGCTTCTGCCTCCCGAGTGCTGGGATTATAGGCATGAGCCACCATACCTGGCATTGTGGTATGTGGTACTGATTGCTGGTGGGTGTGAGTCACCATGCCCCACATTGTTGTATGTGGTTACTGGGGTTATGTACAGCCTTCTGTATATAATAAAACATTTAGAATTGTATACTTCATTTCTGAGATAGTTTTAGTAGTTTATCAGGCTGTCACAAGCCTTTGTGCCTAGAAAAATTGTATAGTTTAGTATATGTATACTTGCCAAAGCAAGCACAGAATTGCATAGTTTAAATGAGAAAATTCTGTGGTTTGTGAGTTATATATCAGTGAGTGTTGAAAAATTTGTGGGGAATTGATACATGTACTTAACACAGAAAAATTCTGTGGGGAATTGGTACATGTACTTAACACGGAAAAAGAGAGTTTTGGTAGGCTGTAGCATGTCCTGTTCATACCTGTAGGATTCTAATTGATGGAAATGACTGAGAGACCGTAAGGAGAGGCAAGTGGCAGTGAAAGATGATACTTATCACTTACGTTTCCTGAGGAAAAGGAGGCCTGCCAATCTATGAAGGGCCACATGGGGAAACATTACCTCTAGCTAAGAAGCAAAGGGAGTGAGGAAATTCTAGGCTGAACTTTTGTTAGGATTTCCAAAGGAAACACCAGGCAGGGCAGGGTACACAGTTTAGGATTGGTTAATTTGAATAATTTTCATCGGCTTTGGATTGATCATAAGGAAAGTCCTGGTTTGTCTGGTGCCTGTTTTGGATTGATTAGGGCAGAAAGAATATCAGCTTGATGTGTGAGTGTTAGGAAAAGGGCACAAATGGGCACATGGGTTAGTTAATCCAGACATGAAAGAGGTTCCCCAGTGAGCCCTTTGTCATCCCTGTGAACTAACTAGCTTCAGGAGGGGAGTCTTCTCTGCAGTTAGCAAGGTCACTAAGGTCAATGCACTAAGAATGCAGAGAATAAGAAAACCTAGTCATAAAAACAGGTCCTGTAATGTATGGATGCTAAACAGATACATATAGAATCTCAGACAATCAAAGGAGCTAAGACCCCTTTCCGTGTTGGGGTGAAGCACAGGGCCCTGAGCCTGCTACCCAGTTACTGTACCACTGAGCTATTTCTCTAGCCCCACAAATCTTTATTGTTTGTATCAGGAGATAAAAGTTATCTCAAACTGACAAGTTCGCAAATGGTGACAAAATATTATTAGTATGAAAGAGAAAAGCAACTCAGGTGGACTAAATTCAGAAGTGGGCAAAAGCTTAGTGTCTGGGAAGAGGAACTTGGTGTGAGAAAGGATAGAGATAGGGCCATTATTCTTTTATTTTTTTACTTATTACTGATTCCTTACAAATACATGAGCAGGTGTTACTTGAATCTTCAAGGGTATGAAAGTATACAACCAATCAGTGAGTGTTAATTCTTCCATTATATAACTTATCCATTCTTTTTTTTAAATTGAATTCTTTATTGGTACAATTTATATACATCTCACAATCACATATAACATTGGGGAATTTGTACCAGTAACTTATCCATTCTTTAGGGACAAGCTAGTTTAATCTCACCTGCCCCAAGTACAAGGCATATTTTCCTTTTGTTACATGATGAACAAAAGACTGATGCTCATGGAGTGGTATTACATGCTCTGTATTTGTAAAATTTATTTTTGAGATTATAATAAAGTTTTATCTAACCAAATCAAAATGAAAACTTTTTTAAACCAGTAATGTACTTTTGAGCCACTTAGCAGTTACCAAATGCTGCTTACATACAGTATGTAGCTTACTGTCATGATTTCATAGTTTCACAAAACTGAGAAGCTCTGTAGATGTATGATTAGAAGACACGTCTACGGCCATACCACCCTGAATGCACCCGATCTCGTCTGATTAGAAGACACACAAATTGCATCAAGTTAAGCACAAAGGCAGTTTGGTCCTTCTAGGAGAAATCAAATCAGTACCCCCTGGTAGAAACATTCTATAAAAATGTCACATTGAAGTATCAGTATGTTCAGCCAAATATTTGTCCCTGATATATTTTGTTGGAATATATGATTTATCAGGACTTTAAGTTTTTTAATCCAAAATATCTGACTGAATTTAAGTACATCTAGAGAGGAGCTGAATGCAGTAAATGTAGTATTGTGGATACATATTACTTTTACAATACTATTTTTTAAAAAAACCCTATTGGTTTTTATTTAACTTTTTTTTTTTTTTGCTTTTGAGACAGGGTCTCACTTTGTAGTTCAGACTGGCCCTGAGCTCACTATGGTGCCCAGGCAAGCCGCTGCAAACTCAGCAATCCTCCTGTCTCTGCCTCCCGAGTTCTGGGATTACAGGCATGAGCCACCACATCCAGCATTGTGGTATGCGGTGTTGATTGTTGGTGGGCGTGTCTCCACGCCCAGCATTATATGTGGTTACCGGGGATCGAACTCAGGACCTTGCGCTTGCGAGGCAGGTGCCAGAACCACTGAGCTAACCCTCGGGCCCGGTTTTTATTTAACTTTGAAAAATATAGCTTACTAGTTTTATAGTTTTGATTAGTCATTTGCATATTCTTTTATCAACCATGAGTCAAAAATATTAAGAACATTTCAGTTCATATTAAATATGTACATTTTACTGTTGCAAATCCTGAAACAGTTTAGCACAACCATTTGTAGTCTATTAAATATTATTAATAATCTGGATTTGATTTAAAACATGTGGGAGGATGTATATAGTTTACAAAATGCTATGGCATTTTATGAGGGATGAGCATTTGAAGATTTTGGTTTCTGTGAAGGGTCCTGGAAGAAGACACTCAGACAGACTGAGGGACAATGGGATATATATGTCCTGAGGCCCCATCACATGAAAGGCACAGTGCTAGGAACTGGAGATACTACAGGGAAAAAGACACAAGATTCCCAAGAAACCCTCAGGCATAGAAAGCCAGAAAAGTCAGTGAACAATGTCCGTGTGGCAGTCATAACAATACGGTACCCTGGAAGTACATGGAAGGGGTGCCTAGTTCCTCTGGTAATTGAGTAGGGTTTCCTGATATGGTAACACTGAAGTCAGTATCTGCAGGATGAGTAATGTCAGGAAAGGAAATTTTGGGAGAATGAAACATACTTAAGTATCATGGAAAAGAAGACAGTTGAAAAGGATGATAGGAAGAAAGGATCTTATAGATGTGATTAGATTAGGAATTTTGAGATTCAGACACTATTCTGGACTATCTGGGTGGGTCTGATATAATCGGAAGAATCCTTATTAGAAGACCCATTTGTGACTTCCGATCTTCAGAAGTATAAGGTGATTGATATGCAGTCGTTTTCTCTTTCTTTGTTTCTATTTTCTATTAGTATGTGTTTGCAACATGTAATGATGACATTACTTGTGGGGAATTGATACATGTACTTCACACATCTTAAATCTTTTTTATGCCCTTCCCCACCCCTCCTTCCTTCCTCCTTCCCACCTTCCCTTCTTCCCTCTCACTTTCTTCCCTCCATCTCTTGGTCCTCTTCCCACTTGTTTAAGTCTCCCAGTCTCTGGTCATTTGTTACAGCAGTAATAAGAAGCTAAAGTAAGCTGGATAAACTGGTTAGGAGACTCAGAGACAGAATTCACTGTGTGCCATTTTAAGGTGTTCAGACTTAAAAGGTAACAGGAGTCCATGGCAGAATCACACTTGTGTTTGAGAAGGATTGTGACGACTCTGGTGAGGGGGATGAGTGGGGAGTATGGAGGGAACAAGGTCCCTTCATCACTCTGCTGCTGTGTATTCTGTCGTGTATAACACCGAGTCCCTGCTCTCGGTGGTGGGTGATTCTCTACTTTTGCTTTGGTGAACACCCTGAGTTCTCTCTGGTTTACAGATACTGAGTATTGCATTGTGATCCTTTAATCTGGAAAAGAGAAATCAGAAGACCCAAAGAATGAAAGTACATGGGATGAGCACAGTCCTGGCTCCAAGAGGAGTCTTTTCTCACCTTGAGTTTCCACATCCTTCAGCGGGTCTACTCCTGGAGACAGGATAAAAAACATGGGAGTGGCTGGTCCTGATTCTTCGAATGAGGATGCAAAATCTAGTGGTCTCCCCACTACATATTTGCTTCCTAATTTCTCCTCAACAAATTCTCTGCCAGAAAGAAAGTACATATATATGTATTAGTCATGAAATAGTACTTGAGAAACGGAGGCCCCTAGAAAGAGAGGATGTGCTCAAGTTCATGGGCTAGACACAGAACATATAGTCCCAGAGTTAGGGTGGGCTTCGACCTTACAACCTGTCTGGTCAGTAGTTACAGCTTCTGATACTGGTTGGAGGCTGCTCACCCAGATCGGACCTCCTTCTCAGTCACTGTCCACTTGGTTACTGCTGACTCCTATGGAGACTGGTGTCCTCTCATGTCACCTCGCCCATCAGGAGGTTGTTGGACCAGTGCTTTTGAAATTCTCATAGGCAGCTAAATCTACCATGCTCTGTGTCCTGTCTAAGTGCCTTCCTGCCCAAGATCAAAGGCCTTATAGGACTTTATTCTCTCCAGTTCTGTGATTCTCTGTGTTTCCTTTCATCTCACTCCACTTAGCAATGACCTCTTCCAGAGTGGCCCAGTTTGTGTTATAAATCCTCAACTTCAACTAAGTAGTGAATGTCCGGTCAAACTCCTGACCATCATGGAGACTTCCACTGCTCCCTAGGAGACGCTTTTCCTTCTTAGCTGTACCTAATATACTTTCAGATGGTCACTGACCAGCGTCCTTTTCCCTGCAAACCGCTGTTTGCAAGCTATTATTCCTCCACCATCATGGCTCCACTGAGGGTCATTTCCCTACTTGTACCACCACCACCCAAGTACACCAGTGGCATCTGTTGCTCCATTGATCATGCTTCTCATTCACTGAACTCTTGGTCACACGGACTTCTTCTCTTCAAGCCTTGGTGACATGAACATCTATATGGGTCGTTTTATAAATGCATAGTGCCCTCTACTCAAGTAACTTTCATTTCTTCTCTTCAGCCACCAGATTACGTGGCCTCACGCTCAACTAATAATTACCTGGGAACTTATTCTCTCCTAAACTATAATCAGAAACATCCCATTCTGAAACCAGCATCTGCTATCCTTACATTTCTTTTGATGATGTATCTTTATTTCATTTTGCCTAGATTAGTGTCACTATAAATGCACAGGAATCTCAGTGTCTGAGCTTGTCTATTTTCTATTATTCCTTTAGTCTCTTAATTTCTTTATTTTCCCCTTAACTTCCTTCCTATCAAATGAGCCCATTGACTATAATTTATTTTTAAAACTGTCTTTATTAGGCACAGCCTAATAAATCACATGATTCACCTCCCTCAAGTGTACTACTCAGTGATTTTTAAGGGGTGTACAGGTTGTACATTTTCCCTATAATCTAGTGTTAGGACATTTTCATCACAGCACATAATGTAGTTCGTTCCTATTTCCAACCCCTGGTTCTAGGCAACCACTGACCTGTTTCCTGCCTGCATATTTTCCATGGCTTATGACTCCTAATGATTTTCTTGGCAACATTCTCATCTCCCTTGCCCAACACACCAGTTGGAAGTGAGTTGGCTTCTGGATCAAACTGTCAGTCACTTGGACTTCCGATGAAGGTCATCCAGTGAAGAAGACCAGAGTCACAGACGCAGGATTCTAAACAAGAGGACCGTCAGTTCTACCTGGAGTCCTCTGAGGTTCTCTGGTCAGCTTTCTCTTTCATTTTTCACACTTTTCCCCCCACTCTTCAAATAGTAAACCCTGCCACCCTCTTTCATGCAAACTCAACAGATCATCTATTTTTCAGAGAAATTAGGAGCCAGCATTAAAAAAAATCTTTCTCAAATTTCTGCCATCCATTTATTGTCTTACTTATAGCCACAGTCATCTGTCTTTCTTTTGATTGTGATGAAGGAGATATTCTCCCTGCAAAGGATGAATATATTTCACTGGTCTGAATCCTACCATCTCCTACTGCAGTGGATATGATCGGCACCCTTTTCAGTGCTGAAGTTGATTAGCATCTCTTTCCAGATTGTCCATTAAGATGTTAAGAAAACCTGTGGCATATGAGAAGTAATCGGCTTCCTGGGATTTTGGGTGTTGGTACAAAAGTTCTTATTACTATGGCAGATACATCAGCGCTGCCAATCTGGCCACCCTGAGATTGTCCATGCTGCAGGGCTGCCCAGGGCTTCCCCCCACCCGCTCCCTACCTCATGGCATAGGTCATCCGGTCAGGACGCATGGCCCTCATCATGCAGAGGCGCTGCAGAGCTGTCTTGTTCTTCCACTCCTGAGGGAACTTCTCTTTCTCAGGACACTCTGACTCTACAAACTTTTTCCAGCTCTTAGCAGATCCTTCAATGTCCCGGTCCAGGTGATAGAATTCTTCCATTGATGAAAGTGCCTGGGAAATTTCAGAGAGCCTTATGCTGACATGCAATTTCTGTAGAGAGCTTTTTTTTTCACTGTGTTGGGGATTGACAGGCAAGTGCCATGATATACACAATTATGCCTCACTGATAGTCTGGTCTGGAGGGTTTGAGCGTCCTCCAGGGAACGTCACTGAAGAGGGAAAATACTTATCAATTCATTCTCAGCAGACTACGTCTAACCCTATGCAAGGTTTAGTGAGTGAGTTGTTTCAGATGTTATAAACAGCAGGTACTAAGCCACATCCACCTGCATAATATTACACAGCAAAGAGGGACAAGAGGATAATATTTATTTTGGCTATGAAGTATGAATGTCTAAGTCATAAGCTTCTTCCTATGTCTTTACATTCACTCTTCCACAAGTTTGTCCTTTTAGCTCTCAGGATGTCTGAGGAATCACTGCCTTTGTATTAATGCCAACTCTTAACATTTCCCTCATTTGCCTATTTCTATAAGGATTAAGTCCATTGCATAACTTGGTAATAATCAGATCTCTTCATTTGCCTTCCTTCAATATTTCACATTAGGCAATGCTACCAACATATTATTATCATCATCACTTATTTTTTTTTTTGAGACAAGTTCTCATTATATCATTCAGGCTGGCCTTAACTTTACTATGGCCTCAAACTCATGGTGACCCTCCTGCCTCAGCCCTCTCAAGTGCTGGGATTATAGGTGTGTGCCACCACACCTGGTTCCTGCCTCTAAATTTAGAAACTGCCCGAGTCATTCCCTTGTACACACTAAATGTCCACACCTATAAGGTCCTGATGTCTTCACCAAACTTTAGTCCTTCCTTTTCTTGTGCTAGTCATGCTTATTATTAATTAAGGCTCTGCAAACTGGCAAGCCCAGTCCCGAGTCAGCAGTCTCCCACAGTCACGTCTTCTGTAACCCAGAACACAGGATTTTCACCCTTTTGGGGAGCATTTAGAGCTACTTATGAAGTTGAAATCGCTAACAAACAGTCACTTAATTTTTAGATGTTTGATTTCTTATAGCTTTTCATTCTTATCCCTCCTTTTTCCTCTTCTGCCCCGTGTCTGGCCGAGCTGGTAAGTCTGGGCACGGATGTTGGAGGAAGTTTACTAAGTAATCCCATGCACAGGAGCCCTCATCTACCTTTAACTACCATACAAATCTGAAGGCAGTCTGAAGGTATTTTCAGACTGCCTAGGAATTTCCTTGCTCTCCCCTGATAGTCTCATTATTAGAATGATACTTTTCATATCTTCTTGTGGACAACATCATCAGTCTTGACGCTGGGATCAAATTTTGAGTTTATTGGTACATTTTAGGAATACATTATGATCACATTCATCACTGAGAATTTGTACCTGTACATGATATATTGTAATTCTCATTTTGTCTCATCCCCTGCTTTTCTTTCAACTCTTCCACCCTATATACATCAACATTGTTTCCATTTTTTCCTTTTTACAGTCAATTTTTTTCTTTCCCATTTTTCCTTTCCCTTTGAACATTTTCTTCCTATTTCACAATGCCCATCATACATTCTTGGACCTCATTTACACTTTCAGTTTCTCACACTACAGAAATGATATGGTATTTATACATATGCGTTCTATTTATTTCACTTATGAGCACAGCCTTAAGGTGAATCCATTTAGGTATAAATGCCTCTATCATTCTTTATGGCTGAGTAATACTTCATTTTATAAAAAATACATCTTTAGTCTCTGATTAATGGGGATTTGGGCTGTTCCCAAAATTTAGCTATTACAAACTGTGCTGCTGTAAACATGTGTGCATATACGTCACTGTGGTGTGATACTTTTAATTCTTTTGTGAGTATATACCCAGCAGGGAAATAGCAGAGTCAAATGGGACCTCTAATCCTAGTTTTTGAGGATTTCCACAGTTATTGCACCAGTCTACACCAGTCTACACTCCCACCAACAGTAGAGAAGGGTTCCTTTCTCCCCGCAGCCCCACCAGCATTTGTTGTTGGTTGGTTTCTTTTTTCTTTTTTTTTTTTTTTTTTTTGAGACAGGGTCTCGCTTTGTAGTTCAGGCTGGCCCTGAGCTCACTATGGAGCCCAGGCAAACCTCAAACTCAGCAATCCTCCTGCCTCTGGCTCCTGAGTGCTGGGATGACAGGTGTGAGCCATCACGCCTGGCACTGTGGGGTGTGGTATTGATTGCTGGTGGGCGTGAGTCACCATGCCTGGTATTGTTGTATGTGGTTACCAGGGATCGAACAAGGGACCTTGTGCTTGCCAGCTAGGTGTAGGAACCAGTGAGCTAAATCTCTGGCCCCCTTGGTTGATTTCTTGATAGCAGCCATTCTTTCTGGAGTGAGGTGGAATCCAGGACCTTAAATAAGAGACCCAGTGCCTACCACTCTCAAGACTGGGACCATGAGATTTTCTCACTGGCCACCTCCCCTCTGCAGAGTGTATTTCCTTTTGCTTGTGATAAATGCTACTCTTGTTACTCCTTCCAAGTGCCCTGCTCACTTCTGTGTTCAGGATACCAGGAACCTGGGAACAGCTCCCCTGGCATCCTGCATTTGCTAATGTTTTAATGGGCTTTGTGGTTTTCCACTTTTACCCTAACCACTAGAGCAGGGAAGGGAGCACACCTTCAATCACACTGAAAAGCGGTTTGGAAGAGTGAGGAAGGCCTAGAGAGCCAGCGGTTTTGTTTAGGTCCCAGCATCACTACTTCTGAGACACTGGCTTTACAGCTTGTTTCTACACTTGCATGGCTTTGGCTTTTTCATGTGGAAAATGAGGCTGACTCGTCTTCTTCTGAATCTCCTGTGTGATGCAGACCCAACGCTCTGTAGACCAGGAAGCCCTTCCGGGCCCCTCCTTAGGGCTGACTAGCTACGGAGCTGCAGTTGCTGGTTTACTTGCATGTGACTCTCACAAGACGGTGAGTTCCCTGTGGGCAAGAGATTTCTTAAGCACTG
The DNA here is from genome assembly GCA_004025085.1 of Thryonomys swinderianus. Taxonomy (NCBI): domain Eukaryota; kingdom Metazoa; phylum Chordata; class Mammalia; order Rodentia; family Thryonomyidae; genus Thryonomys; species Thryonomys swinderianus. The sequence continues at coordinate 71,509 of PVIC010001526.1, forward strand.
CCTAGCTCTTAGGAAGTGCTCAATTAGTAAAGTTCCACGTCTGTGCAGCCAGCAGGAGGGCCCTTGATGAGCTGAGAAAGGCTGCAGCTGCTGTTATTATTTTTCTCTGTGAGGAGGAGTCCACTTTCATCTTCTTCCAGGCAGCCCCTTTCCCTCTTTTCTGGCTTGCACCATCATTAACCCTTCTGTAGTCCTATCACCCCCTCTGGTGTCTCCACAAAACAGAGCAAATTACATCGTGATCAGTGCTCCCACAGCTGCCAGGACTCGATCTGAAACACTCTGTCTTGAAGCTCTGGATTGAACACAATTGCAACGTTTAATCTCCCAAATGAGGGAAAGGGATTTTTAGCCTTCTAATAAGCTAAATGGAAATGACTAATTAACCTAATTACTTTGGACTGTGTAGCAAAATACAACTGCGCTAAGTTGTCAACCAGAGTGGTAGTGAGGGGCTTTTAAAAGGCTAACAAAGAAATTCATCACAGACAAAATTTTCTAATGGAAAACAGAACATGACATTACCTTACAGTTCAGCATTTGATGGAGCTGAAAAGTTCTTTCAAAGAATAATAGTAAAAGCAGGATGTTATCACAAAGAGTTCATTCATTACCTGCTTATCAGTTCTTCTGGGGAAACAAAGCAATCAACCTTCCTCATTAGATAGAATGCTTTAAAATTTTCCATCATGTCCTATTCAGTTGTACTTAATTTGTTTCTTTATGCAATAATCCAAGTGAACACTTTAGAAGGGCGTTTGTCAAAGACCCTGACAATATGTACTACATAGTGCATTATGTTTCACCTGTGCATATCCTGGACTACTGTGCTTGACTTTGATGGATCTGGACTTTGCTGTTCTATAACACAAGGCGGGAGGGGGAGAGGAGGAGAAAAAATGGGGGGGGGGGTCATTCATTTGCAAAAAGCTTTGAACATCCAGTTGAGCTCAGCCCACAAAACAAAACAAAAAAAATAGAATACAGCAAAGCAAAGCCAAGCCAACTAAACAAAGCATTTTGTGAAAAGAAGAAGGGAGTGCAACTACACAATAGCTTTTGAATTGAGCTATATAAAATGAAAGCCTGCGAATCACAAATTTTTCTTGACTTTTGCTGCAGAAGGCTTTGTCCGGTAACAGAGAAAAATGGACTTAGCCCAATCAGGCAATTCACAGGTCCTGAAAGTTTCTCTTTGTATGGACAAATTCTCTCAGCCACAACCCACAACACAACAAAACAAACAAATCAACAGCTAAAACCCCTTCGGATTGTTCCCCATGGAGGACTCAGTGCAAAAATATAAAATGCCTTACTAGTATTTGTTAGTTTAGCTCTTCAAATATCCCCCAAAGACTCAGATGCTTCAGCTTTGCTTGTACTCGTAGTGTTACTGGAACGTGGTGGGACGGTTGGAAGGCGGGGCCAAGAGGTTAGACCACTGAGCATGCACCTTGCAGGGCCTACGGGACTCGCGCTCCTTCTCTTCCTCCCTTTTTGTCTCCTGGAGGCCACGAGGTGAACAAGCTGCCCTTCGTCACAGGCTTCCGCCATGATGTCATGATCTACTACCTCATCCCGACCTCCACAACAACTGGGCCCGGAAGTCATGGTAACCTTGAACTGAAAGCTCTGAAACTATAATCTGAAGTACACATTCCTTTGAATTATATTGTCTATTCGGTTATTTTGTCACAGTGACAGGGAGCCAGGTAACCATAATTTATTTATTTATTTATTTATTATTTTTTTGAGACAGGGTCTTGCTTTGTAGTTCAGGCTGGCTCTGAGCTCACTATGTAGCCCAGGCAAGCCTTGAACCTAGCAGTCCTCCTGCCTCTGCCTCCCAAGTGCTGGGATTACAGGCGTGAGCCACCACGCCCAGCATAATCATAATTTTATAACAACTGAATATTGAACTGAAAATATTTTTCCTGCGTTGAAGTATGAGAAATACTTATTTATCTTATTAAAACTAATTTGACTTTTTTCTGTTTATACTGCTATGGTAGCTAGTAGAATGTTTAAAATAACATGTGTGAAGTGCATTATATTCCTTTTGGACAAGACTACACTATAGTGTATATACTTTTTCATATTATATGAGGTCTCGGAAACTGGATGGAATTCCAGATCTCTGTGTTTATTATCATTATTATTAGATATCTTGTAAACGTGTGATTTTGATTGCTGTTGTGAATCTTGTTTCTTTCCTATTATTTTTCTTTGCACTCATCAGATCGGGCCCATAATGATGAGTGAAATTAAATGAAAATCAAATTACACCTCTATTATTATTTAGGTCACACATCAGTAAACTCCAGTTTGTAGACCCAGTCTGGCCTATTACCTATTTTCACAAATAAAATTTTATAAGAATTTAGCCATATCCATTGTTACAGTATTAACTATGTGACCCATGAAAGAAAATGATGACTTCTAATTTAGGTACAGTTCTAACGTTGATTAAAAGAATACCTACAGAAAGGAAGGAAAGGGAAGGAAAAAAATGAGAAAAAAAGGAAAAACAGCAACAAAGCTTTTGTAACTAAGGAGGGGAAAAGAGGTTCAAGGGAGGGTAAGGGAATAGGAAAAAAATATCAAGATAAGTCTTGTATAGTACAGATTCGCTCTAATGAGTGTGATCATTATGTATACCTAAAATGTACCAATAAACTTAATTAATTAAAAAGACAATTCCAATAGACCCTGAAAAAGAAGTTCGAAATATTTGAACAATGGTAGCATTAGTGGAATTAACCTAGAATTCCCTATAATGACTTCTTTTAATGGAAACAGCATGCATGTAAATGATTAAGTTTTGAGCTTTTGTTATAAAGTAAATCAGCTTTAATAGATCTCAAGAGAATTACGTTGAGTTAACAGGCCAATTCCAAAAGGTTTTATGCTGTGTATTTTCATTCAAATAACATCCTTGAGATGGAAAATATTACACAATGGAGAAGAGATTAGTGGTTGGTTGGTATTAGGAATTAGAGAGGACAATGTGATTATAAAGGCCAGCATTAGAAATCTGTGTAATGCTAGAACCTTATGAATCTTGACTGTGACAATGATTACACAAATCTATATATGATAAAATGAAACATACATGCATACACATGAGTGCATGTAATATTGGTGAAATCAGAATAAAACTGATAGATCATATTAATGTAAATTTCCTGAACACTTTAATATACTGCCGTATTTAAGGCATTAGCAGTGTAAGAAACTGGGTACAACTGATATCTTTCTATTATTTTTTACAATTGTCTGTGAATACAAAATGACCTCAGAATTTAAAGCCAGCCAATAATATATATCTCTATATTTTTTGTGCTATTAAGCACCTGCAAAATGCAGCAAAAATATAAAATCATGAATAGGATTCTGTGTACATCTAGTGAAAGGGGCCATTCAGGTGTGGCCTGGACTCTCTGGAGCTGGGATCACTTAGTCCTCATTTCTTGCCATGTGTCCTTTTACGCTCTCTGAATGCAGGCAGACCGAGGGCACTTCTAGCTTGTGACCTTTTCAACAGTCATAGAATTCCAGCTAACTATGCTGCACAACGCAGAATGAAAATGGGCTTTTCCATCCAATGAACAGCACACGTGTGTCCTGGATTTGCTACTCCTGAGTGATGGGGGCTCAGTCTCCTCACATGCTCAGTGGGAACAAGTAATAGCTACTGCCCAGAGGGACACGCGAATGAAATTAGATAGTGGACTTCTGAGCCAATCCAGACACCAGGTCCCAGGCTGGAACACAGCTCCTGCTCAGGGTCTGAGTTCAGATTCACAGGGAGATTCCCGAATACAGCCTATGACCTGTCCCCTTTTCTGGAAAGCTCTGGAGCCTTTCCACAGCAGTCCCAAAGACTCACCGAAGAGCCCATCTTTTAGCTCTAAGCCCTGGCAGTTAAAGGGCAACTGAGATAATTAAGACAAGTTCCTAGGGACTTTCTCTCCTTTCCAGGCCCTCACACTGGAGAATGCATCTACCCCTCTCTGCAGCTGCAGGAAGGGTGGGCTGCTGTGCAGGTGCAGGTGTGGGTGCAGGGAAGAGGACGTATCTAAGTGCAACACGGCTATGGGCTGAAGCTCCAAAGGGGAGAGCCCCTCCGACACGTCAGGGTAAAGCTCTACGAGATGAGACTTGACTTTTCTCTAGGGCCCAGTACTGACCTTGATGGCTCCCCAGGCCTGATGGGAGAGAAACTCCACTGGGCTGGGCGTCCCTGTCTGCACTGGAGACCGGAGCAAGAAGTCCAGCTCTGCTGCACTGACTTCCTGGTTCATAAGGAGAATCTGCAATGGGGAGAAATGACCATTTCATTAGTTTGTGTAGACCACAGGGTGCTGGAGAGCTTAAGTGGTGTCCTCCGGTGAAATTATTACTGGGGGTAGCACTAGGGCTTGTCTGTCAATTTTGGTTATTTAAGGGGGATGGAGATGAGGAAAAAATATATTTATACAAAAATATTTCTGTATGGATGTTTCCCATCAGATCCACCCAAATATCAGAGTGACTTAAATGCCCTCAGTGGATGACACTGTCTTGTTTAGAGAGAATTTTTTTATTTATCCATTATAAATGCCACTGAACATGTGCCTGCAATATTCAGTTGAGCGGATGACACATACAAATGACATTTGAGGGAAGTGTCAAAGTAACCCAGCAACATATGCAAAACAGGAATGTGTATATGAATCAGTAAGTTGGAAGAGATTCTCTTTCACGATAATATGGATGATTTTATCAACAATAGAACAGGAAGCGACCAACAAGCCAGTGAGAGAAGGGGATCGATTTGAGTAAACTTGTTATAAGGTCTTTGCAATTGGGTCATGGAGAAACTGGAGATGGGAATCTTCAGACAGGAAGGGAGGACCTTCCAGGGAGGGAGGAATGGGAAATGCAGAGGTTTGGAAGGGGAATTAAAAAGGTGTGTACAGAAGAGGGAGAAGACTTTGGCTCGATTAGAGATATGATTCAATGGGAAGTAGGGGCCCAAGTTTTTTGAGAGGCCAAACTGTTGCTGTCTGGGCTGGAGCTGGGAATGCAGAGGGTGAAAGGTACAGGTCTGTTAAAGCTGAACCATGATCTCAGGCTTTAGGACACACAAAAAGAGTCAGCACAAAATAACAATAGAGGTGGGCAGGGATGTGGGTAAAAATGAGAATTGACCTGTGTCACATATTGGTACAAATTCCCCAATGTTGTGTGTGATTGTGAACTGTGTATATAATGTACCAATAAAGTTTACTGAATCATGCAAAAAACCCCACAATAGAATATGTGATTTGAGAATTGGAAGAGGCTTTCGAGGTAGTCTAGTCTGTAATAACAACATATTTATTGAAAAATTCCAATTCTAAATGATTAGGCATAGTACAAGGAAGTGAAATTTTAAAACTTGAGATTAAATGGAAGACCTTAAGGATACCTGATGTTCACCAGCATTTGAAAACCAAAGTTGCTGAAAACTTTCTAAGGCGTAGCTGTTCCACCTGTAGGCAGTTCTTTGTGGGTTCTTATCTCTGGTAAAGCTGTGTCAGCAAACTTGCTCTAAAAGTGGATAAATATCAGTGGAACTAAAGTTTTACAGCATCTGAGAGGTGTCTTGTTACTGGTATGACCACCTACTGTTATCTTCAGCACCAGGTTCTTACATCATTTGCAGTTAGTGAGAAAAAGTACCATGATTGATTAAGTGTGTCTTCCGTGGTTGGGTCGGTGTTGGGTTAACATGCATGTACCATAAAAGACCTTTTGCCTGATGCCTCTGCCCATAAAGTCTGGGCTTTGGGAGGCTATATTAATAGTTGGACACTGAAAATGAGCGGTGTGTTGGAAATGTTTTCAATTCACTTTTACCTGAAAGGTGAGCTGAGCCAGGTAGGTCAGTTTATCACACTCGAAGAGCCCACGGGTGGTGTACTGGTACACAGAGAAAGTTATGCTCTCTGTTAGGTTGGCCACTCGCTCCCGGAGGCTCTCATCAGGAGCTGCCCTCTCCACAGCCTTCTGGAAGACGATGCCAAAGGCCTGAGGGCAGAAAATGCACATTGGTGAGAACTCTTTTTGGATATATTAGTGGTCTTACCTGAGCAGCGCACTATAATTTTCCAGCCCACCCATAGATGTTCATTCTGCCAAGAAGAGGCAAAAGCAACAAGACATTCTACTAGTGCTTGGTTTGCTCATGTGAAATATTACATTGCCGTAGGGGCCGCTATGATTTTAATACAGTTTGTTTCTTCTCAAGTTCATCTTAGAGTTTTCATCTTATTGCAAGGCATTTTGAGGGTGAATTTGGCTAGACTACAGAGTTCAGAAATTCAGCCTTTGGGAGCTCATTAGCATTAGATAAAGGCATCAGGGTGGGACATCCATGATCGAATGCTGGTAGCTTTAGAAGAAGGAGAGAAACTGGGACACACGTACCTAACTCTTGTCTCTCTCCATATGACGCCCTGAACCATCTTAGGACTTTGCCAGCAACAAGGACCTCACCAGCTGCAGCCTCTTGACCTTGGACAAAGAACTCTGAGCCAAAAGAAACCTCTGTTCTTTGTAAGTTATCCAGTCTTTAGTGTTATCAACAAAAGAAAGTGCTGTTACACAGGGGTCATAGAGAAAAGCCTGTAGTTTTGCTAAGTGAAAAATAAATGGCCAGTAGCCAAACTTTAAAGTGGGCAAATTTTTGTTGGTTAACTACCTGAAAAATTCCAGCAAATCTGACACTATCTGTCATCAGCAGGTGGGACTGAGGATGCCCCACAGTAGATGGTTAAATTCTTAAGGGTAGAAACAATGTCCTGTATAAGTTGTTGTCCATACAATCTCTCTCTCTCTCTCAGTAGGCAGTGAGAACATTTTTTTTTTTTTTTTGAGACAGGGTCTCGCTTTGTAGTTCAGGCTGGCTCTGAGCTCACTATGTAGCTCAGGTGAGCCTCGAACTCAGCAATCCTCCTGTCTCTGCCTCCCGAGTGCTGGGATTACAAGCGTAAGCCACCACGCCCGGCAAGAACATTTTTTTACTTAAATGACTGTAGTAAGATTCTCAGGTGTTAGTTTTCTCTGTTAGCTTTGCAGTCATTTGGGGGGTCCTCAAAAACACCCCTTGTCCTCGTGGATGCTTCCCACACTGGTGGGAATCCAGCCTGCCTTTCTCCTCTCCTGAACTACACATTATGGCTGTGATATGAAATAATCATGCAAATAAATTTTCTACTGCCATAAGCTTAACTAAAGACTATTTATAAAATAAATATCTGGAATGTGGTATTTTAAATATGATATAAAAGAATGAGTCATTAAAGAAAATAAAAACCAGAGTAATTAGGCCTTTAAATTCTTCACTATGCAAATTTAGTCTTTCTTTTTGTGGCTTAAGGAAGAAGGAAAAGGAGAAAGGCGAGGAGAAGAGGAAGGAGAAGAGAGAAGGAGAGAAAGGAGGAAAGAGAAGAATTAGAGGAGGAAAAGGAAGAGAGTGGGAAAAAAAAAACTCTGACATCAAGTATTTGAACCTCAATGGAAGACATATCAGATTTGAATGTCAGTATTTCTTCATTTGTAAAATAGGAGAAAATGTGAACTTTTTTCTGGCTCCAACAGTTCCGTGGTGTTCTTGATAACTAAGCCTATGTAACTTTTTTCTTCATCTAATTTTTACGATCTCAGCAAATATGAGCCTGCCCATGTTCAGGCTAATCCATTATGATGTTTACCCTCACTGGGCAGGTTTTGGGTGAAGTAATAGCTTGGCTGATAATGTCCCCTAGGATGGCACAGAGCAATTTGGAAAACTTCCTCTTGCAAACTTAGGATGGATGGCTTTCTCCAGGTGGTTCCTATGGCATTCCTGTAAAACGCTATCTTTATGAAGAAAAAAAAAAACAACAGTGACAGTGATCAGTGAAGAATCTCATTACTAGGGAAGAAAGAAGAAAGAAGAAATAAAGAAGGAAACCTGTTATTAGGAAAGAATGAAGAAAGAAAAAATCTTGGGTACGCTTCCTATTTTCTTTACAATAGGCTGGTTTGAGCTGTGGTTTTTCTTTTCCTAAGAAGAACTCCTTTGTTCCTCTCCCTTCCAGTGTGTGGACAGCTCTGGCGTCAGGCCTGGTGCTTTGGGCCTCAGCTCTTTCCGAAGGCATCTTCTGCCCACGTGGTTTGGTGATGGACTCAAGCTACCTTGTAAGGACCATCAGCATTAATAACAATTTTAGGGTTCATTATCCATAGACTGTTGTCTTGGGAATTTTTAAAATCTTTTCTTTTGTATGAAAATGCTATGAGCAGACTCAGGGCAGGGGCCTGTGCTTACTCACTTTCTTATAGTTTCCAGACCTAACCTCAGCTCCTCACTGAGGAAAGTGAGCAGTGCTGATCTTTCAAATTTCTGACAGAAGCTAGAAATTGGACTGGTATGAATTCTCCTTAAATAGTTATTGTTGTTGCTTTTGCAGTGCTGGGTCTCGAAGCAAGGCTGGATGAATGCTAGGCAAGCGCTCTACCACTGAGCTCCAGCCCAGTTCTCTTCAGTTTTAAATGTTGGTAACCAATGAAAGCCAATGAAAAGTCCTCTGCAGATGAAAGAGAACAGCGCCACAAGATTCAGTCTGCGGTTTGAGACTGATAATCTGTTCTGTTTGATTCAGTTTCCCTATGCTTCCTTGTCCCAACTCTTTGAGAAGTGGTAAGTCTCCTGACTCACCTCTCTGCAGTGCACACACGACAGCAAAGTGGGGCTTCCATCAATCCATGGGAGACCCCAGGGAGGTGCCTTCTTAGTCAGGATACCAGGGCACCTGCACGTGTGGCTCATTAACCCTTTCCTAGCTTTTGGCTTAGTTTTGAAGAAAGGTTACTTGGTAATTATTGAAGTTCCATTTTAATCATCTGATGAATTTTAAATTCATTTAAAACTTGGATCTCAAGGAGTTTTATTTTTGCTTGTATGAGAACAAATGCATACATACGAATATATCCCCATGGAAAACAGACTGGAAGCTAGGACATAGACCTGTGTGGGGTTTCTGTGCTGTGAGGAGGCCCTTTCTTTTTCTACCAGAAATGAGACACAAAGTCCAACCTGAGTGAAAAGACAATACCTGGAAATTTCAGTGACCAGTTCTTCTTTTTCTCCCAAATCATAGTTTAAGTGCACCATTGCTTTGGCATTTTTGAAGATTTTCCCCTTTGATACTTATCATTTTGGGGAAGTACCAGGGATCAAACTCAGGACTTGTGATTGTCGGGCAGGTGCGGCACCACCGAGCCACATCCCTGGCACCATCATTAAGTATTTAAATCTGCTACTGTTTTGGTTAGGATCGAGAATATCTTCCAAGGCCTTATGAGCTCACAGGCAGGGCTTTTGGCAGAGAGTTGAGCCATGGGGGTGGTACATACAGCTCACTTGCTGTTAGGGGGCAGGGTCAGGGTGAAAGACGCAGGTGCCTGGAAGTGTGATGTGGAAGGACATAGCACCCTTCTTGGCACTGCTCTTGTCTTCCTGCTTCCTGGCGCCATGGGGTGAGCAGCTTTGTTCTGCAGCATGCAGCATCTCTTAATTGGAGCCAGCCAAAACCTTAACTATGAGTTGGAACAAACCTCTTCAAGTTTCTGGTTTTGGGTGTTGTGTCTCAGCAACAAGACTGTGACTAAGACAATGACCAAGATGGCTAACCAACAGATCTTACAGATTGTTATTTTTCTTCTCTTTTTTCTCCCTAGTACTGGGAATTGAACACAGGGCTTTGCATGTGCTAAATAAGAGCTTTACCATGGAGCTTCTTCCTCAGCTATTGCATTGTATTGTATAGTATTGTACTTTGAGATGAAGTCTTGCTACATTGCCCAGGCTGACCTTAAACTTGCAATTCTCCTACCTCAGTCTCCTGAGCAGGTAGATTATAGGTTTGTGTCACTGCATGTGGGAATTCTTAATGATAGCATGGAAACAAAAATGGACCTCTTCCTTTTTCCTTCCACTAATAGTGATTGAACCCAGGGTCTTTGCACTGAGATATACCCCTAATCTTTTTATTTTATTTATTTTGAAAAGGGTCTTGCCCAGGCTGGCTTGGGATTTGCAATCTTCCCGCCTCAGGCTCCTGTAGTGCTGAGATTATAGGTGTGTGCTACATGTCTGGCTCCACCTCCTCCTTTTTAATTTTTTTAAACAGATTTTATTGGTACATTTTATACATAGAGGATGATCACATTTAACACTGAGAACTTGTACCTGTACATGACATATCTCGATTCTCATCCTCTTCCTTTTTATAAAAGAAGTGTTTCAGTGCTTCTTATACCATGAAGCTTGGTGCAAAACAGCTTATGACACAGTTCTGAACAAATGTTTTCATGCATTTTATCAGATTCCTTGTTTTCAGAAAGAGTCATGGTGGCAGGCTTCTGGTACATGCCTGTATCAGTTCCATCCACATTTGGAACTAAGGCAACGATCCCATAGTTATAAAACTAACATTAATTTTCATGTAGTATTTTTATAAATAGCATATATTGTCTTATAATTCTTTCGTATGTTGCCATGCTCTCAAAGGAAAGGCAAACATTGCATTTTAAAAATGAAAACACAGAGCATTATGTTATAAACACAGTAAACCTCCAACCTGCAGAGATGCTGAGCTCAGGGGAAGGAACTTGGACATGGTGCGATGCCATCTCCAGTGAGAGGAGTTGCACTGGCAGTGGCCTTCGGAGTTCTTGGCTGTTCAGTTGGCCCCACACCTCGACCTTCACGTGGTGAATTAGGGGAAACATTTCACCAAACTGTGGTGTATGCGGCACTGTGTGTGTGCGCGCGCACACACACACACACACATGTGTTAAATCTCTGTGTGTCTGTGTGCATTTTTGTCCTTTACTCCTATCTCTTCATGTAGTGTATTTGTTGGGTCAAATCAATAAAGTTGTCCCAAAATTCTTCACCACATGTTAATGCCTCTTTAATTGTGGTCTTTTGATAAATACACTGGGGGACAATGATGGGATTTCACAGATCCACTTAAAATGTATAGGTCTTTATTTTTTCACGAGTAAGATAGTTTAGTCAGCACTTAGAATCTACTAACCACTTTGCTTCTAGGAATACTTCAACAACCACACAGCAGTAGCTTTGGGGATATTAGGGTAACAAGGAAAGTAATTTAAAGTCGGGCTATTAAGATTACCTGAGTTGGTCTTTCATCAGTACAACTGGTATGCATGTAAGACTGTTATATTTTAAGATCTTTGGGGACAGGGATCCTTTTTGACATTTCTTTAGTGTTTTCTTCTACACATCCAGGGCATACAGTACCCAGCATATTTATAAGGATCTTATTAAATGAATAGGGACAAGGTTTGTGGCAGCCTCTCTGTTCCATGAGACTCAGTTAGAGAGGTGACATCTGTGATGTTTTTCTGAAGACAAATGTAGCTGTTCTTTGGCTTTGATCTTTGAGACTTGCCATATTAATAAACTACATGGATAAATTCTCATGGATTATTGCACTGGCAATATTGTATCACTGTACTATAATTATGTGAGGAATTGTATGTATCAGTCACCTTAAGAGAGAACTGGTACATTGGGTGAATCTTGCTGAGGTCGTTCATGATGAAGTAGAGGAGAGAGGCCCGGGCAGCTGCTGGCCGATAATGTTCTCGGGCCTCATTGATTTTTACTTCGGTCACCTTGGCCTCCTGGACCTGTTGGAAAGAAAAAGAATAGGTGATTTTTCAAACCATCTAGAGCTTCCATAAACTCAATTTGGTCTCTCTGTGTGAGTAGATACATGTCTGTGTGTGGAGGGGGTGAATTAAGATGGGGGTAGTGGGTATGGTGTTGAGAAGCCACTGTACCATTTATTCCTTAACAGAGCCTGAATGAAAAAGGAAATGACACAGCCTGATTTTTCTGAAGACTGAAAACGTCAACTCTTCTAGTTAGGAAGTATGGACCACACAAGCCCCTTGGCCCCACCTTTTATGAGATGGTTTACTGAAAATGCAAATCTATCTATCTGTCCATCCATCTATCTACCTAAAATAAATTAGAATAATAAACAGTGGAGTCCAGGGAAAGAAACTGTATAAACATTTAAAAATATTTTTGGAAAAAATTGTATGAGGTAATGTGTACATTCACAGAAAGTTTTTCAGTGGAGTAAATACTCCATTTTCAGAAAATATAAATAAAAGTAAGAAAATAAATTTAATCATCAGGAAGAGGGGTTTCTCTATGGGCATGCCACTGAATACAATCTTCATACACTCTGCCCTTATATTCTAACATACAGTAAAATATTGATATCTGGTGTGAGTCCTACAAGAAAAAGCAATGAGTACTATTGAAGGTAACCTCCCAATGAGCAAGCTGCAGGAAGAATGTCACTGAAGGAGGAAATTAGATCTCTTCCAAAGCAAGAAAACAAAGAAATAAGCCACTTTCCAAACCCTGGTAGAATTTGCACCCAAGAAGTGAAGATGACTGAATGATATAAAACACCAGGACAGATGCTGCATGGTCTTGCTTCAATTTTTAAATTACATTCTTATTTTGAAGGCTAAAAAATTGGATCTTGTGGACTACTATCTGGAATATATAAAGTGCTTTAAAAAGTCACCCCCCCAAGTTTAAAGACCCAATTCAAAAATGGGCATCTGAAATGAACAGACACTTTTCAGAGGAAGAAGTAAAAGCAGCTAAGAAGCACATGAAGAAATGCTCATTATCATTGGTCATTCAAGAAATACAGATGAAAACAGCACTGAGATTCCATTTCACTCCACATAGAATGGCTGCTATCTCGAAATCAACCAGCAACAAATGTTGGTGAGGCTACGGGGAGAGCAACCCTTTTCCACTATTGGTGTAGACTGGTACAACCATTATGGAGATCAGTGTGGAGATTCCTCAAAAAACAAGAATTAGAGGGCCAGAGGGTTAGCTCAGTGGTTCCGGTGCCTGCCTCACAAGCGCAAGGTCCTGAGTTCGATCCCCAGTAACCACATACAATGCTGGGCATAGAGACTCACGCCTACCAACTATCAATACCGCATACCACAGTGCTGGGCTGGTGGCTAACGCCTGTAATCCCAGCACTCAGGAGGCAGAGGCAGGAGGATTGCTGAGTTCGAAGCTTGCCTAGGCTACATAGTGAGCTCAGAGCCAGCCTGAACTACAAAGCGAGACCTGTCTCAAAAAAACCCAAAAACCTGTGGCATATCCTGGTACAAATTTCCCAATGTTATATGTGATTTTGAGATGTATATAAATTGCCCCAATAAAGAATTCAATTAAAAAAAAGAAGATGTGAGGGTTTAATATATATATGTAGATAATGACATTTATATCTGAATAAATGGACCCTGAGACCATAATCCTAAGTGAAAAAAACAAAAACAAAAGCCAAAAAACAACCCCCCCCCCAAGAATTAGAGGTCCCATTTGACCCTGCTATTCCCCTGCTAGGTATGTACATGAAAGAATTAAAAGATTCATATCACAGTGACATACATGCATCCATGTTTATAGCTGCTCACTTTGTGATAGCTAAATCTTGGGAACAGCCCAAATGTCCATCAACTGGAGACAGGAGAAAGAAGATATTTTTTTCTATAAAATGGATTATTATTCTTCCATAAAGAATGACAAATTTGAGTCTTTTATATTCAAATGGAAATACCTTGAGGACATACTAATAAGTGAAATAAATAGGTCACAGATGTATAAATACTGTATTTTTTCCTGCGGTATGAGAAACTGAAGATGTAAATGAATTTTTAGATTGTATGATAGATTTTTGAAATAGAAGATATTCAAAGGGAAAAGAAGGGTTGGGTAGCAAGGGAAGAGAAAAATGTGATGGTAAAAAATGGAAACAAAGTTTATATATATAAGGAGTGGGGGACGTAGGGTGGGCAGGGGAATGGGAAAAAAAGAGAACTAAGTCATGTCATATACTGGTACAAATTCTCGATGTTGAGTGTGATCATGATGTGTATGTAAAATGTACCAATAAAATCAATTTTAAAAATTGTCTCTTGTGAAAGAAAGAGAGTGGAACAGTCACCAGTAAAGACTGAAGACAGTGGTGAGGTGACAGAGCATGATACCAAAGAACACAAGGAACAAAGATGTCATCAAGAAGAACAGGAACATCTGAAGAAACTAACTAGAACTTTTACAAATAATAATGCAGTTACTTAAATTAAAAAAGTACAGTTTAATAAGTTAGATTTGAAAAAGAACAAACTGGAAGACATATCTAAGGAAAATGCTATGAAAGTAGTACAAAAAGAAAAATTTGTAAGTTTATTGGATTTGGCAGATTAAAGCGCAAAATTTTAATTCACTTGACAGAAGCAAATGGAGAGAATGAGAGGAGGCAATATTTGAAGCTTGAGTAGTTAAGAGTTGTCCAAAGCTGATGAATGGCCAGCACCCTTATCTTTTTTTTTAAATTGAATTCTTTATTGGTACATTTTACGCATAGCTCACAATCACACTAACATTGGGGAATTTGTACCTGTATATGACATGAGTTAATACTGATTTTTACCCATATCCCAACCCACTCCACAAACCCCCACCCACTATATATATATATGTGCTTTCTTTTTCTTTTCAAATCATATTTAATCTTTCCCGTTAGTTTACCCTACCACATTCTCTTTGAGTATTTCCTATTTCACAGAGTTATCATACATTCTAGAACTCATTTACATCTACAGGTTCAGAGCCCTTATCTTGAAGAAGCACATCACTCTTGAGTATGATAAATAAAAATATATCCTTACTGTATAATCAAAGTTCAGAACCTCAAAAATGAATAGACACTACTGAACTAGGAGAAAGTATCTAAAAAGGAACAACAGTTAGACTGAAACAGAGTCTCAATAGCAGCAAGCTATTAGATAATTAAAAAAATAACCAAAGATAGATAGGATGATCAGAACTAAAGTTCTCTATAATTCTTACGTTGCTTTAGGATCAGATATACTGCTTAATTTTAGACTTGATTTAAAATATATTTAAGTAATATGCATATTTAAATACATATAAACAAAATGGAATTAATAAAATAAAATGAATAATTTTAAAATCAAGAAAGAATAAAAGAAGTGGGATAAAGAAAATCAATCCAAAAGAAAAAACATCCAGTTAGGATGGTTATTATGAAAAAAACAAACATAATTTCTGATATGAATATGGAGAAAGAGCAAACCATTGTGGCAAACAGTTAAGGGTATTCCTCAAAAAACTACAAATAGAATTACTATATAATCCAGCAATCTCTGTAGTGCGTATATAACCAAAGAAATAAAATCAATATAGGGATAAGATATTTGCATTCCCATGTTTATTGCAGTTGTATTCACAACAGCTAAAATGTAGAGTCATCCAGGGTGTCTGCTGACAGATTTCTGGATAAAGAAATGTGGCATGTATGCACAATGAAATATTATTCAGCCAAAAGAAAAGATGACATCCTGTAATTAGCATCCACGTGGATGGAATTAGAGCCCATCATGTTAAGTGAAATAAAACAGGCACAGTAAGAAAAATAGTCTGTTTTCATTCATTTGTGGAAATAAAAACAAATTGATTTCATAGAACTACAGAGTGAAATAGTGGTCATTAAAAAGTGGGAGGGGAAAGCAGGGAGGCTGGATGAGAGGCAGCAAAACACCACAAGTGAGGGGGAAACGCTCTGTTATACAGCCTAATAGGGTAATTATATTCCACTGTGACCTGTGTCAGGTTTCAAAATAAGTAGAAGAATACAGTGGGTTGCTACATACTGAACTGATCCATGTTTGAGGAGCTAGAAATGCCCTTTATAAGAAAAACGAGATAGAAGAGACTACTGTATGTCACAATTGTTAATAAGTGAAGATCAATTAAATTTAGTGTTGGAGAGATAAAAATCTCCCAGAAGAGGGTAAAAAAGTCACACAGTTCCTCTGGTTAATGTTACTACAGAGTCATAGTCTTCAACTTCACCTGAGCCCTCAGTGCTACTAATCTCTGGGCCTCTTCTCATCTTTTTTATTTTTTAAAAATTTCTAAGTTTTTATTAGTATGAGTTTGCCATACGTAATAACTACATTTATCGTAGGGAGTTGGTACAAGCACATGATGAATCTTCATTCTCTCTACATTCCTTTCTCCTCCCTTTCCTCTCCACCCCTCAATAGCTTCACTCCTTTCCCTTTTGCAAAGGATCTAGCCCCTTGGCAAATCTCTTTTTATTCTGTCCTGGGGATTCAAACAGGGCCTCACACTCATTAGACAAGTGCTCTACTGCTGAGCTATGCCACAGTCCCTTTCAGCATTTTTATTTTGAATCAGGTCTCACTAAATTGGCAGGATGGGTTTGAACTTGCAATTCTTTTGTCTCAGCCTCCACAGTAGGTGAGATTACAGGTGTTCACCACCATGCTTGTCCATGCCTGGCAGCTAGCTGCCATCTTCCACAGCAACTGCTGTCACTTTTCACCATCTCACCCCTTCCTCAATACTATCTATCTCTTCACTTTCAGGTGATGAGCTTCACTTGTGTGCTCCCAAATTGGATTATATGCCACACAATGACACATGAGATTTTTGGTCAATCGTTTTGGGCTATCCGTATGATGGTAACCTCATTATATTGCCTGGTGATGCCATACACATGTACATACAATATGATGCTCGAATGATGCATTTCTCCAAACGTATCCTGGGGTTAAGCTGTGCATATCTGCCTATAGAGTCCATTAGGAAGGAATTATATTATCTGCCTCAGTCATTCTTGTAAATTCAAACTTCTGCTTCAAGTACTCTTTAACATTTTCTGAGTGTTCCTTACTGCCTCTCCAAGTGTCGTGTGTGTTAATGAGAAAGAGTAAAAAGAAAGAAAAAGGAACAACCAACATAATTTGGGTATGATAGTTGGCAGCAGGTATACAACAAATGTCCAGCGATTTTCCAGCCAGGATAAAGGAAGCAGGGAGAAGAAAGCAAAATGGCTGCTTCCGTCCCATGTGCACTGAGTCCTTCTGGCTCGGAACAGCAGACATTTTAACACAATTATTTTGCACACTCTGATGTGCCCGTCTGGAGATGCAGAGGCCATAGGTAGCTGGCAGTAAAACCTGGCAGTCATCCAGCAGATGCCGAGCCCTTGCTGAAGCAGGGGTCAGAGTCAACAGTACGACCCGCGATGAGTTGTCTGTAGTCAGAGCATGAGTATGACCTGGTGTCACCAGGCAGTATGACATGAAGTAGTGCCCACCACTACTTCTCAGTTTTTCTACTTTGTCCCCACCCAGAGTAGTCCTTCATATTTGGAGAAATACCGGTAGTACTCATTATCATCGGGAATACTCGTAATCATTTGAAGCTGCGTTGTTATGTGCAACATGATACATGTGACAGACATATCATATTATAACGAGAATCAATATCACAACTGCTTTTCTGATCCAAGAGCAGGTCTGAGGATGTAAAAGGACCTTTGTAGGTTTGGACGATTTTTCCAGTCTACTAGGAAAAGTGAGGGACTTGGTCTCCTCCTTAAATGCCTTCTAGGCCCCAGAGGAGTAAAAACCACCCAACACTGAAATAAAGGAACAAGGTTACATACTACGGTAACTGTTTCCCAGGGTGACACAGCTTTTGAGAGTAGAATTTCCTGGGAAGTCTTTGAGGTTTTCTCGTTAGAATCAGACTTGAGAGACTTTGGAAGTCCGCGATGGAAGCTCGCCTGCCTCAGCCAGCGTTTTACAGCACACGGTGCTTAGCGGCAGGGCAGTTCCAGGAGCCATCTGAGGGTTCAGGTGGCGCGCTCGTCTCGTGCGCAGACAGCCAGGTGCTGCCAAGTTAAGAGCTTACCGGACGTTTGTGGAGTCAAGATTTTGAAAGCTCTTTTCAGAAAGTGCAGTTCTGTGTCCCAGGACAGGAGGTTGTCGTTCCAGGGATCCTGGACAGCCTGGCAGGCGCGTGGAAAGCCGGAAACACCACCCGAGCATCAGACTTAGGCACGCAGCACAGAAAACCGCAGCAGGACCCCGCCTCGGCTGCCTCCGGAGACCTTACCTTTTCCTCCACCTCTGCAGCGGTCTGCTTGGTCGTCTCCAGGTTTTCCACTAAGGCCGTCTCTCCCAGGAAGTTCCCAGATGCCGAAGAGAGGCGAGAAAGCAGATTGTCTTCTAATGTTTTGAGTGCGATTTTGAATCCATTCTGCTGCTTTGTGAGATCGGACTGCAATGTCAAGTGAGAGAGTCAGGCGGAGGTGCTCAGGGCGTCATGCTGCTTTGGGGGAGGTCTGAATAAGTAAATATTCACCAGCCAGAGTGTCTCCCCTTACAGTTAGTAAACTGAAGGCAAAATAGCAAGCGTGTTTGAGACTATGAGGGGGGAGATATGCGGGAGAAACGAATCGACAAAGTGAATCCTAGCTGCCCAGCAGAGACTTGACGTCGGGTTTGCTGGTTCTTCTTTATGCAAGTTCAACCGACCACTGACTGAAAATATTTTAAAAAACTGTGTCTGTGCTGAAGATTTTTCTTGCTGTTATTTCTTAAATAATATAGCATGACAGGGCCGGAGGGTTAGCTCAGTGGTTCTGGCACCTGCCTCGCAAGCGCAAGGTCCTGAGTTCGATCCCCGGTAACCA
>PVIC010001527.1:0-90052 GCA_004025085.1 Thryonomys swinderianus
TCTCCCATGCTTGCTGGACAACTGCTCTATCACTAATCCATATCTAAAGCCTTCAGACTCTTTCCTGAGAATGTAAACTAGAAGCAAAGAAAATATTGATAGTTGGTTCCAAAAGAATAAAGTGACACAAGAATTCCCATGCCTGTGAGGGCGTGGTGTCTCCAGCCTGTAATCCCAGCACTCTGGAAGCAGAGACATGAGGATTGGTATGAGTTCAAGGCTTGCCTGGGTTACATAGTGAACTCAGGCCCAGCCTGAACTATAAAGTGAGACCCTGTCTCAAAAACAAACCAAAACAAAACAAAACAAAAAAAAACCCAAAATGAAAAACAAACAAACAAGCAAACAAACAAAGAATTTCCATGACTGTTGATGATAATAACACCAAAGTAATCCAATTTTGCATGGGAGTCCTGGGACCTACCTTTTGGCTTTCACGCAAATCTTTCCCAGCCTGAGGACAGCTGCCCCTTACACTCTGCATCAGGTGCACTGTCAGGGGTCTCTTGTTACCCTTTCTGTATACACCATCTTATCTGCTCCACTCAGAGCGCGTGTTTACAGTCACATAAGCCTAAACCAAAAAGAGCTGAAGGGAAAGAAACTGCTGTACCTGTTTGAAGAAGATAAATGAAAAGCAAATTAACTTCTGGATTAGAATTAGTTCTGGGTTTTGTTTGCTATGGTTTTGTTAGCCAGAAACCTAATGAAAAGCAAAGTTGGTTTTGAAAGATGACTCATTTCTAAATCAAAGTGTTTGGGAACTTTCTTCTCTCCCTAAATATTTCCTATGAGGACATTTCAGGGCTTCACTGAGGCTCTGACGAGGCTGAGAACTTACCCAAACTTGTTGTCCTGTTCACAAGATCTGAGGACTATGTACTAGGGATTTTATAGGGTTAGCACACTAAGTCTAGTGAGACATCTGGATGCTTTCACAAAGAGACCAAGTTAATTTTCAGTGTTACCATGTGCTATAACTTGAGCAGCCTATTATATTTTCAGAGCAGTGCCCCCTTTCATACTTGGAGACAATTTGAAGCACATAACAATATACTAAATGTTGATGAACATTCTAACATTTTTGTGGCCCAAATTTATGCTTTGATCTTCTGGTCTTCCCTAGTTGACATTTAACACCTAAAGTTATAATCATGCTCTCCTTTATTCATAAGACAAGTACATAGTGGCTTTGTGATGAGTGTGGGGCTTGCAAAAAACTGTCCCTCAATGTCTGCCTTACATGTCTGGGGCCAATGGCAGAAATCCATCATTATGCAATCTTTCTGGCATATGATGATAAATCAATCATTTTGTTTCCATTCAACTAACTTTTACTGCCTGACAGATACTGCATTAGGCGCTGGTAAGGAAATGGGAAAGGTGTGGGGAGATAAAAATGAACAAAGTGCGATTTCATTTCTCATGAAGTTCACAACCTAGAATGTCCACAGTCATAGGAGCATGAAAATAACTAGGCAAACCTGATGATAAACCTAATGACAAACCTGAAATAGTAGTTGTGACCAGAATATAAAAGGCTTTCGGGGGAGAATAATGTGATATAGGTTTTGAAGGGAAGAGTGCACCAAGTAATGAAAAGTCTGAATACTCTGTCAGAATCAGTTTAGGAAAAGAGAACACACCAGGTATTTCAAAGAGGGAGTTTAATTTAGGGGACTGACTTCATAGATGCTGACATAAAGAGTCAAAAGGAAACACCTAGGTAGGGATGACGTGCTAGGAAATGTCAAATCCTACAAAGAAAGAAACAAAATAAGCCCATGAACTGGGTGGCTTAAGATAGCAGAGATTTATTCACATGGGGAAAGCTCATACTCGAGGTGTTTTCAGTGTCTTGAGAAGCACCTTTTCCAGCACGTTTTGTTACTGGTGTTGGCCATCAGTTCTTGCTTGTAGATACACCACTCCTATCTTAGATTATCGTATGTCTGTTCTTTTTTCTATGTCTTTCTACTTTTTATTTTCTTATAAAGTCACCAGTCATATTTAATTAGGATCCATCCTAATGATTTCATCTTAACTTGATTGCTTGTACATCTATATTAGATCACGTTCACAGGCTCCAGGTGGACATGAGTTTTAAGGGACAGATTTCAAACCAGCACAGGTCATCTTTAGAAGTGGTTGGAGAGAATATATCTCAGTAGTGGTGTGGTAGGAGGCAGAGCACTCCTGAGGGCTGGTGTGGCTAAATGAGATGGTGTCATTGGAGAGGGAGTCGGAGGTGGATCATGTGGCGGGGGGTGGGGGAAGAGCTGTGACAGCTGCAAGTGGAAAAAGAGCCCCCTTCTTCTAGAAGGGAGAGACTGGGAAGTTCATAGATTAAAAAAGAACCCAGGTTATAAGAAAAAGGAGTCACTGAACAGTGAAGGGATCATGGTTTAAGTGCAGAGAAGCCTGAGAGAGGTGATATCCTGGGGTCCAGCTGTACTCAGCAGTCCTGATAAAGGTATCCGCTAAGCACCTGAGTGACCATCAGATGGGAGAACAGATGGGGCGGTCAGGCTGAGCCACTCGGGGCTGCTCTGTGCTGCCTTCTCTGTGGGTCTAGGTCTGTTTTATTGTTCTCTTAGTTTTAAAGGTAACTATGAAAACACATTCCCACCATCTGCTCCACAGAGACATTCCGGCTTGTTTCAGAAGCAGTGATTAAGCAGTCAGAGCCATTTCCAGGGATGGTGTCAGCTCTGCTAACAATAGACACATCCTGAGGCCTCAGCAGGAAGCCGTGGTTCTGTACTGCAGAGAATTAAGGGGGAAAGATGGGGGGCAGATCCCAGTCCTAGAGTGTTGAGAAACAAGTTGACTAATGTCAACCCAGAGCTATGTTTATTTTGGGATTGCACTGTACATTCAGAGGTCTAGTTAGAGGAAGTTTGGGAGTTTTACATGAGGCGCTTTGACCTCTCCCAGGCACTATGAGCTAAATGGACTGACATTTCGCACAAAGCACAAGTTTGATTTGTCTTTTTCTCAAGGTAATAGTTTTGGAGGACACAGAAGGAGTCAATTTTCTCACCTCTTTTGAAATCTGAACTCATGAGAAAAAGATCTACAGAATTCACATAGGAGTTGAATTTTCTCTTTGCTTGGAAAAATGGATAGAATGGAGGTTATCTGTGAAGCTGAAATGGCCTTTCTGCTTCTTCCTCAAAATTTGTAGCTGAGTACATTGGCTCAGCAGAGGACAGGGCTGCTATGGCATCCTGTGGCCTGAGAGGACAGCCTGGGAGAGCTGAGAAGACTCCCTCACAAGAAGTTCTGGTAGCATTTTAGCTCCAGTTCTTAGAAGGATGAGAACAGTGGTTGCCAGATCCCTACTGTCTCCCATTTTATATCATCTTTCCTCAGGAAGGAGCTAGTAAGAACCAGAGAAAAGACAGCAGAGAACCTGTAGATGTAAATGGGCTCTAGAATGTATGATAGATTTTGTGAAATAGGAAATAGTCAAAGGGAGTGTGGTAGGGAAAGTAATGAGGGAAGAGAATAAATATGATTTGGAAAGAAAAAGAAAGAAGAGGTACATAGGAGGGTGGAGGGTTGTGGGTAGGTGGGGATATGGGTAAAGATGAGAATTAATTTGTGTTATATACTGGTACAAATTCCCCAATGTTGAGTGTGATTGTGAGCTATATGTAAAAGGTAACAATAAAGAATTCAATAAAAAGAAAGAAAAGGCAGCAGTGACGCCTCATCCTCCAGAGAGGGTGAGCTTGTGGTACAGGCTCTGATTCTATGGGTTATAAGAAAGGTTAGGAAACAGGTAGTACCCCTTAGGAATGTGTTATTACTTAATTTATACAATCAGATACACTTCCTTGAGCAGATTGTTTTTCCAGGCAATGACCTCTGAAAGCCCCTATTTTCCAGAAGAAAGTCAAGCAGGGAGGAAAAGCTCCTGATTTTCAAAGACAAAAAACACTTTTAGATTTTGGACTTGTATTTATTCAAAGCAATGAGATTTTGGATGATTTACCCAAAACTCTCTGTGTCACAGAGGTATAATCTCTAAAATAAAGAGGCGAATACTTTGCTTAGGAAATGTACGTGACTGAATCAGTCAGCACAGGTTCGATTATGCTGGAGTAACAACCTCCAGATCTCAGTGTCTTCACAAACGCCACTTACTCTGTCAAGTACGGTCTGCCACAAATGCAGGTAGCTTTCCAGTGCTCTGATTTAAGGGATTCATGTTCATTCTGGGGCCCTTTCCATTATGCCACCTGTCTCTGTGGCCACTGTGACAGGGATTGCACAGCAGAGTCATTGGCTGCCATGATAGAGCTGAGCATAGTCCACCTCACTGCAGGAGGGGCCTGGGAAGCACCCTTGTCTTGTGTGTCTAAATCACTCATGCATATGAGTGCCCAGGTCTCTGTATCCTTCTTCCTTCATTTTGTTCTTTCAGAGAATGATTCTGGCTCCTCAAACAGGAGAAAGTGGAAGCTGAGGGCAGTATTTTTGTGGTATGTGGAGACAGTTATGGAAGTCACCAGATATCCTGTATGAGGGTCTGGTAAAAACAGACACACTTGCTAAAGACTTCAGAATGCAGGATAGGAACTTCTTGCTTTTTCTAAATAGTTCTGGACTGAAATGTTTTGTCCATATATGTCGGGTTTCAGTATAGGAAGTTCCATTATGGTTTCTTTAGCCAAAGATCAGGTTCTATCACGACTCTAATTAAGACAAGTATAAGAATCTTCTATTTTACTGGGCTTTGAGGCCTTCCCTAATCCTTAGAGAATTCCTTAGCTGATGCTCTTGATTCTTTAGTGACGATATCCTTACTATCACTTTCCTTTTATCTCACTCTGGTTTCTTTCTCTTGTGATTTCCTTCCTTTCCACATATCTCCATCCCAGCCTGAAGTTACAGATTCAATTCTGCCTCATCTATAAAATTTTACTTGATGAGTCCTACACTCTACCACAGCTCCCCCTTTCTCCAATCTCCTAAAGCACTTAGAAACTGTACTTTATAATTTACAAGTTAATTATATCCTGTCTTTGCTCCCTAATTGCTCACTGTGTTTGTCTTGTCTTTGCTAAATCTAAAATTTTCTTGAAAGTAAGGTTGGTTCTCTTGGATGTATCCAGTTAACATTTCTGTGCATTCCACAGCTGGGGATGTTGTTCCCAATATCATGAAACATGTAACATAGTCAGGGAAAAAGTTTGTAAATCAGTCACTTGGTGGAATAAGCTGAAGGTCTTGGGCAGTTGTGAACCAACCGTAATGGGAATTTGAGAAGACGGAGGCCAATGTCAGGCTGGAAACTCAAGCACACAGCTTCTCAGTTCTCAGAGGGAGAAGCCTCTCAGCAATGGCTTAGCAACCAGGAAGGTGCTGCTTTTGGGAGGTTGGAGTGGATATTGGCAAGAAAAACAACTTACTCCAGAAAAAAAGACTGAGAAACAGAAGGCACATGAGGTGTGATTAAAAAAAGGCAATAACTGTTTAATTTACTATAGCAAAAGACACATTGCCATTAATCTCCCTCAAAATATCCCCCCTCACTGGAAGACACTTGTCCTATTATTACTGCCACTTTCTCAGGCAGTTGTGGAAGTCCTTTTTGTGTGTGTATAAATAACTTTGTTGTCCTAAATTTATTCAAAACATTTACCTTTCATGAACATTTTATCTTTGGGGAACAGCTAAGAAATAGCACAGCACCATTTTACTGAATTGGATGGGTGAGGACTCATGACAGTGTCTCCAAGACCCTGCTTTTCTGTTGGATGACACTCAGCAGCAGCATTCACTGTAGTGTTGATCACATCTTATAATGGTATGAAAGAGAATGTCTGGAATTGCTTCAGAAAACAGCAAGAACTAGGGGAAGTGTATTTGACTGTATTGAAAGAGGGTTATTGGCAGTGTGGCTTTTAGTGTAGTATTTTTTTAATTGAATATTTTCTGTATATTTCGTTTTCCCTAGGGAGTCTAGGGGTGGTGGTGAGTAGTAGACTTTGTGAATAGTTTGCTTCTCACAAGCGGAAAGCTGGATATGCTCAGAAGAGCACTTTGAGAAGATGATATGTGTATGAGGTTTGGAGCACCTTGGAAGTATAGATATTAGAAAGATAGCAATTATAACAGCCCAGGTAAGAGAAAGAATGGCTTAAACTAGAGTGGTAGAAGTGAAGTAGAAAAGCATAGTGATAGCCTTTTACAAATTGCAAGTTAAGACAATGATAAATCCGGTGCACGGTGGAAGTCAAGACAGGAATTTCATGAAGGACATGAGGTCTACAGGGTCCAGGATTGTTGCAAGTGTAAGAAACTCTTGGATCTGATTATTAAGTGGTTAGCAGTGGGTTATACCATGATGGAACTTAATGCAGCTTCAAGCATGAAGAAGACGATACAAAATTTCCTTTGATTTTTGTAGTGCTTATCTTATTTTCAATGCAGTTTCTTGTTATAATTATTGTCATTTGATGTATAAGTTACCTCCAAAATCAGTGGCTTAAAATATCCATCACATCCTATCTCACAGGAATTTGGGAATATACCAATGCTGCAGTTTTGGTTCACAAAGTTCTGGCTGGAGCTACTTTCCAGTCATAAGGGCAATTGGGTTGGTCTGGAGGATTCAGGATTACTTCCTGCACACACCCGAGCCCTTGGAAGGGTACCCCCTCGGGTCCCTTTCCTTCCAGCCACCAAGATATGTCTCCAATCACACAGGCCTTTCTTAATCCTCACCTCAGAAATGTTCCTTTGGAATCATGCTCTCAAGGTTTTTGGAAGCCATCTTCTTGATGGAGAGGGTCTTTGAGACATTCCTTGACCTTCTCAGCTGTTCTTTCATCTCCCTGAAGTGATCCAGGAGACATTGCCTTAGATCTCTTGAAGTCTTCACGAAGGATCTTGCAGTGACTTCCTGGATGTGATCTTTGCCATGAAGCCATTTTCCCCCTATACTACACTAGGAGAATTTCACCTGGGAGAGACTAAAGAGAAGAAAGAGTTTTATTTTCAAGCTCCGCAAGTCCTAGATTCCTTAGTTTTCCCTGTACTCTTTAAAAATGAACAGTTCCTTTTGTGATACATCTTTGTCCTCTTGCTTTGTAGCATTGGAAAGCAGGTGAAGAGTTTTACATGCTACCTGGAAAGTTCTTTAGTGAAATCCTTGAATTCACAGGTCCACTTCTTCGTTTCCTTATTTCTTCAAGGGATGATGTCCTTATACTCTTTATTTCCTCAGCACATGGACCGTCTCTTCTCCACTCTCCAGTAATAACTTCTCACTGGCCTCCTTCCTCCACTATCAAATGCCTCAAGGATTTTCTCTCTCTGTCTCCACTCCCAGGCTACCAGCCCATTGCCACATGTTGTAGTTTTTGTTAGAGCAGCACTGTGTGGCCAGCATTAAGCATTCTTTTATGGTTAATCTCGTCGCAAAGGTCAGTGACTTTTGTCAGTGCCCCAATGTCAGTGACTGAAAACCTGTAAAATCCTGTGATATTACATAATCCGGAAAGCGAGGAATTTGAGTAGGACCCAGCTGGATGATTCCCCCCCCTTTATTGTACTGATTAGGGTCACCTGGTGCTATGGAATGAAAGCTTGTGCCCCCTCAAAATTTATGTGTTGAACTTCTCATCCTGATGTGATGGTTTTTGGAGGGGGGTCATCTCAGAGGTAATTAGGTTAGTTGGAGAACCTTCATGGCAGGATTACTGTCCTTGTAAGAATAGATAGCTTGATATTCCTTTGTTCTATCTTGTTAGGATATAATGAGAAAGTGGCCACATGCAAACCAGGAAGCTTATCCTTACATGACACTGGATCTCTTGGTGACTTGATCTTGGACTTCTAGAGCTAGAAGAAACTAATGCTTATTGTTTGAGCTGCTCAGGCTGTGGCTTTTTGTTCTGGCAAATTGAACCAAGATGCTTATTACTTAGGGAGTATCTGGCTGGCTTGGAGAAGTTCAAATAGAATCTCAGAATCCTTGCATCCCATAGGAAGAGACAGGAGTCTGGGCTCACCCCTCCCCTGTGTTGTCCCAGTGCCTCCTCACAAGCCTCAAAAGTAGGCCTGTCAGACACAGGGCTTCGGGAGACCAAGATGGAAGTTTCTTTTCCTTTTAAACGCTGTGCTTAGAACTGGACTATCATCACTTTCATCATATTCTATTAATTAAAGCAAACAGACACCTCCAGAACCAATGAGAAGGACCCCGTCCTCTCCTTTTACATAGAGTGATATCAAAGACCATGTGGCCACTTTTAATTTGCTTTAATAACTACCAGTCAAGTTGACCAACCATAAAGATTTTCAGAGAAAATATCTCATCAGTATGTAGCATAGAGAAGGCCTTTTGTAAAGACCTTTGAATCCACCGAATCAGCCACTACTCAGTTATCCAAGAGAAATCTGAATTTACAGGGGTCTTCATAATATATCCTTGGCTTTTTACAGACTTGTTCTATAAATTTATCAAATATCTCAATCCCACCAACTTCAGTTCCAGTATCTGTACAGTGTCTTATTATGCCCCATGAGACATGGTAGCATTGTGTACCACGTAAAAATTTCCAACAAAGGTTTTTTGTAGGTGCTCAGTTGCTCAGTGTGCCTTTACTGATTGAGTGGAGCCCCTCTGAATTTGAGCTGATTTTGAGCTTCATCACCGATGTGACACACGTGGCCTTGGAAAGCTCCTTGATCCCAGGGAGACCTGATTCCATCGACTGAGATGAGTGTCGCTGGCCCCACTTGGTGTGGCGTGGGAGGCACTGCGGACTCATCATGGACTGTTGTTGTTGCCGTCCTCGCTCTTTCATTCTTTGGGATGTGCAGTGGAGGCTGGACTCAGCGTGCATCTCACATTCAGGTGTGTGTGGACAAGTCACCTGTGGCTCAGCTGGGGAGCCACCTAGAGGAGGTGGGCACAGGGTAAAGTTGTAAAACATTTTATCCCAAATCAAGTCAGTTTGCTATTACTGTGTATCAGGAGATCTAGCAAAAAAATATTTGCACTTAAAAATTAAGTTTCTTCTATGTCATTTGGTTTCCAATGAGACAACCCATTACTACTTGCTAAATGCTAGATGTAGCAGTGAGGCGCCAAGCCCACTTCTGGTCCACGTCAGCCTTTAGTAATCTATCGCTCTTTAATTAACATGCAAAAACTTTTCTGTTAAACCTAAATTAAATTATAGTAAGTCCATTTGAGGTAATTTAGCACTGTCAGGACCACAGTTTCCTTGGCCATGTGCTCTGTTGTGAACTGCAGTTCTAGAGGCTTGAGTATCAGCAGCTAAGTGAGGAGGGCAGAGGGAGCCTGTGGAAGTGGCTGAGCAACATCCTTCAGGACAGGGTTTTTTTCTCCCAATCTTCCTTCTCTTTGTGAAGCCTTAGAGCACTGAGATGAGCAGCCATTTCTCAAAGCATGGGTTCCTAAGCCAGAAGCTTTGCTGTACCTGTTCAAATGTTGGTTCTCAGGACCCATCCAGACCCACTGAATCAGATACTGAGGCAGAGCCAGTGGCCCGGATGTTCACAGTCCTCCTGGTGAGTCTAATAGTCACTCAGTTAGGTCTGGAGTCAGGACAGGAAAATGATGAATACAAATCATCACTCAGAAGTTTATCTTGGGCTGATAGTGGAGCCCAGTGGTGGAGCACTTGGCTTGCATGTTGGAGGTTAGATTTCTAGCATCTTGAAAAAAATAGCTTAAATTCATTAAATCACCACCTAGAGAAATTCTTGCACTCAAAAGGGATCTATATTTTAGCAATCTTTATTTTGTGTCTCGCTTATATGTAAAGTGTCAGTCAGAAATACCTTGTTCCCACAGTGAGAAGTAATCAGGACACAAATTGTGAGTATGGAGACATATAATGCCAAAATCCTTGCAGGAGTTTAATATGGGCCTTACATTCAATAGGAAAAGAAAGTTCTTGGCTTCTGCCTGGGTCACATTTCCTCCTCCATCTATAAATTGGTTCAGCCACATCCTTTATTTGCTTCTCTCTCCTGTAACTCTAGAATCCGGGTGTGTTAGAAGCTATCCATGTGATAAATTTAAGCTGGAGCACTTAAGACTGCTGTGAACGAGTACAGACAAATGTAAAAGCAGCCATTTGTGATGTGGGCGGCAATTTTTAGAAAGTGCCTACAGAGGCCTGTAGGAAGGCACGAGAGGAGAGATGGCTTTTCTTGAGTGCACACCTGTGATGTGTGCATCCTTGGGCAAAGTGGGTCTTCATGAAGGAGCTGTGGGCAGCACACCTGTGGTCACAGAAAGCCATGAGCCACAATCCACCAAGGGACATACACAAACTGCTGGGTGGAAACTCATCCTAGGGATCAGGGAGGCTCCTGAGAGGAATTTGCAGAATGTTTTCTCTGGCAAATAGGCAGAAAAACAAGAACACAAACTGTGTCTCATGGATTCAAACACAGAGAAGAGCAGGAAGAAACTAAATCCTGCCACTGGTGGATCAGGAGATAGCTTGTGACCAAGAATAGCTGTGAGAAACCTAATTATGTTTAGATCTGGCAAATGAGTTGCACTGTTTGTCAAACATATGGCATTTCAAACTACTGGGCTATAATTTGGACTAGTGATGTACAAATTCTATTTCAAAAAGAATAAAAACTCTTCTGCTGTAAGGTTTTTGCCTTAGAAAAGTTTCTCCAGTTTGATGCTTCTCCTTAGCTTTTTTTTGCCCTTTGCCTCAAAGAGGCTACAACTTTTACAAAACCTTTATAGAAACTGAAAGAGTTATGGAAACTCTGACATGTTGCATCTATAGCAACAAAGTATTAAATTGTGGTGTAAAACACTCACTTCTCTTAGCTGCAGCACAACAGATGCCCACCTAAGGAACAGAAGTCTTCACTGAAGAGATAGAGATGTTCTAAGGCTGGGGTGGACAGACCCACATACAAAAGTACGGCCTTTCTCAAATGCTTTGTGGTGAACGTGCATTGGCACATGATGTGGGGCAGGAGTAATGCAAACATGTCATCTGGGTTATTTGAGTGAGTGAAAATGTAGCAGAGGGACACATTACCATGGATATGAAGAAAGTCTGTTCCATCCACTATAGCTGTGAAGAGTGTCCCACGAAACAGGCTCACCAGCCAATGAGGCCTTGACTGGACTGGTTCTGAAGTTGACTTGGTTTCAGAACACCTTAGACCACCTGGGACTTGGGATGGAAGAGAGGATGAATCATTTTGAGTTCTTGAAACAAAATCTTCTGTTCATATTTAGGAACTTGGTCTCTGAAGTGTTTGAGGCTCTTAAGAAAGTGAACTTTCTTCTTGAGATAGGGGCTGAAGAGCTTGTAGCACTGAGGAAGGTTTCGGGGCCTTCTGACTTCACACTTTGTACTCTAACTCTGGGTGGAGGTGCCACGGAACTAGCTCATGATGGCGTGATGAGGTATTTGCTGAGACTATTGGTCCTCATGTTGCACCGAGAGTTTATTAGACTTGGAGTTGTGAAAACAGATTTCTCATTCACTCAGACTTACTATTTTTTCATATATAAAAAATGAGAATATTGGGCTTTTTAATATGATAAGGCTTGAAAAATGATTATAAAGTACAAAGAAAAAATATCCTTGCTATTTAAATACAGAGTTTACTGGGATTATTGTGAGATTCATTTTATGCACCATGCCAGGTTATAAATAGTCTGTAGGCATTTTCTCTTCATAATCAAATTTTGAAAGGAGAGGGCCCTGGATAGCTAATTTGTCTCCAAATCACCTTAATTTATGAGTAGATAACCACACGCAGGCTTCTTTTTAGAAGTGCAGTGAGGTTTAATAGATACAATTTCTAGAAATTATACACTGTCTTATTAAGAAGTTCCAAAGGAAACGAGGTGTAGGTGTGCTCAGGAGCCTGTGTGGTAATGGAAAGCCTATAGACACTACTGCCACCTCTGGCCTGGGAGCAACAGAAAGGAGACCCACCCTGTCACCTGAGTGTGCACTCCCACCAGGGTGGTGAGAAGCTTGTTCTGACCAAGGACAGGAGCTGAGTCCTCTTCCTGGGCTGGGAGCAGGGTTTACTCACAAGCGCCGGCCCAACCCTTGCTCTCTGCTACAGCAAGAGCTCACCAGGGGCTGCCAATCTGAGCCGTTCTTTCAGAGGGTAATGGAAAGAGATCACTGGAAGAAAATGTTCTCTGCAGCTACCTAAGGGGTGATCCCAGGAGGGCAATACCAAGAAGTCTCATCGTCTATTGGAGTGGAGGCATTTTCCCTGTGTGACCTCACTCTCTTTGGAGGCCCTCTGGAACACTGGGTTTGAACGTCCCAAGGCTTTGAAATTTTTAACTAAACAGGAAACTCTGGAGGAAGCTGTGTACTGTCGGTGACCGTGACATCCCGACTTCCTCCCGCTTTGTGTTGAGTCTGTCCTGAGTCTGTATCGTTTACAAAGAGCACCACTGCCTCCTTCCTGCAGGACAGGAAGTCAGGGCTGTGTGGAAGGAGAAAAGACCATGTTTTCTCTGTCTCGTTAGTGCAGCCTTTTGCAGTTCTGACCACCACAGACAGAGAAGGAATCCAGGATGGATAGCAAGGGAGGGAGTATCGGATATATAATTCACTTGGTAAATGATCCCCTTAATCTCCCCGTTCCCTGCCAACCATGAGCTCTTTCCCAGTTGGTCTGAGCAGCCAGGGGTGGAAGGCAGAATCCAAGGTCCCAGCTCCTAAGAACAGCAGCTCCCAAAACCTACCACCTTGGGAAACCTGGAGCTGAGTGGGATGCTCTTTACTAGGCACAAAATACAGCTAGCTACTCAAACCCTCATCCCCAGTCTTGATCCCCATATATACACCAGTGCTCGGTAACTCTTCAACACACCAAATGGACACACAAATGTTAGAGGTTGGGGAAAGATGATGATGTTTTCAATTAATTGTTAAAATTTAGCAGCATTTTGTATACTAGCATGAAACAGTGGTCCTGGGGGTCATTATCTAGTAAAACTTAAAGCTGATTTTGAGACAATTTAGAGACAGGGGGCTGTTTCCTTTCAAGATCTAGCTATGTGTTTAAAATGGCTTCTTAAAATCTTATGAAATGTTTGTAAACTGGTTTGACACATAATGCTGAATGTCAAAATAATGCTCACAATAAACTCTGTGTTTAAGTAGTCCAGGTATTTTATACTTTTGATTGTAGTAGTCATTTCAAATCCTTTCTAGTATCCCAGCATTAAGGTTGTGTGGATTTGGAAAATTTTGGAGACTAGTCTTAACCTGGCTGAAGAGCATGGTCACCTGGAAATTAACAAAATCATGGGCTGTGTCTCAGACTATAGCCTCATAACCTTTAGTTTTGACAAATGC
The DNA here is from genome assembly GCA_004025085.1 of Thryonomys swinderianus. Classification (NCBI taxonomy): domain Eukaryota; kingdom Metazoa; phylum Chordata; class Mammalia; order Rodentia; family Thryonomyidae; genus Thryonomys; species Thryonomys swinderianus. The sequence goes on from PVIC010001527.1 coordinate 13,365, forward strand.
TTTGTGTAACTTGTGAGAATTCTGCGTGGTATCAGTAGAAAGGAGGACCAGAAATGGGGGATTTCAAACTGTGGGAGATCCCAGAGAGGTTCCCCGGACCCACTAAAGATGAGTATGTTCTTCCTGGTTTTTGGGTCCTCATCTCTCAACTTCTTGTTGCCTCTTTGGACTTCCTGCTCTGCTTCCTGCTTTCATAGACTCCTATTTGATGATGATATGATGATGATGAAAACTTCATTCAGCTCAAGAACTACCACTTCTTCCTCCTTCATAGAGTTTATTTCTCAAAGGAGTCCCTGAGTGATTCTAGTCCCTCCTAGCAGCAGAGGAAAAGGAAAGTCTTATTTAACTTTTGCGTTCATGCAGATGGCCTTTTACTCCTTGGCAACAATGAGTTACTTCTTTTGGAACATTAGTGCCTTGGCACTTGCCGCTCTCAGCTGTGTGTGGGCTTCCTCGATCCATCTTCAAGATATTACAGGGTGTCGGAGTCTGACATAAGCACTGGTCAGATGAATAGAAGTGACTCAGCACCGTTGTCATTTGCATATGGTGAAGGAATCTTTTCCATTCTTTCAAGTTGTAACCCACAGGAGATGGAAGACTTGAGGCCTTCTCAGCTTTTCCTCCTTGGTAGTATGTAAATGTGACTTAAATGAACATCTCTGCATTCTTTTAGATATCATAAATTTGCCAAACCCTAAACGTGTACTTGGATGGCAGCATTTGATATGGTGTTTATACTCAGTATGAAAACAAAATCATAACCAGTTCTGGAATGGATAAAATCAAGGAACAGGTCATGGGAGTCTTTATAATGTTTGTTACAGTGCTCCACGCCCATATCCCAAGAATGAAATCAGCTTTCCAAATCATCTGTTTGGGCAGGAGTTTCCACTCAGCTAGAACTCTCTGTCCTCCCTTCCAGAGTCTTTCAGTGAACACTGTATTTTGAATGCCAGATGAGGAAGGCAGATGTTTTTCTCATCTCCACCCATTCCATGAGTCTTTGCCAAGTGAGCAGGGTTGGAACACAGTTTACTTATGAATGGGTGCCGTCTGTGTAGGCCTGGGGCCTCTAATCCAACTCAGCCCTGTGCTACCACATGGCTGGCACATCTTTTACCAATTAACCATCCAATTTCAATGTGGGAACAAAGACAAGAACAGGGGTGGGAGGAATGTGTTGGCCAGTTGAACTCTGACTTCAAGGCCTAGGCAGGTCTGTAAGAGGGTGAAAGAAAACATTGCACATCGGTCAAATGGACGATATGTGCTAAATTTAGAGCCTTTTTGGCTCACCAGTTGTGAGCTCTGTAGTATTTTCTGAAGCAAACACAACTCATTCTCTAGCAGGGAGGTGATTCTCAGAAGTAAAAAAAAAAAAAAAAAATTGAGTATAAAATAGAGGATGAGTATTGGTTAAAGTGATATTGATAGGGATGGATTTATAAAGTTCTCATTAGCTACCCTTTAATGGACATCATGTCTCTGCAAACGAGAGGAATTAGGCAGTGCGAAAGCTGGAGAAATTGTGTGTTGCTGCAGCCTGACAGAAACACAGCTGTTTTATACTCGCCTACCTCCTTCTCGGCAACTCGGACTGACCTGCAGCTGAGAGGCAATGCTGATGCCTAATTTCCTCTTTTCAGCTATGTACAAATATAGACTTTTGAGGGGTGTCATCAGACCCAAGTGCTCTGGCCCATGTGCAGCCCCTCTCCCTCCCCAGTACTGGAGAGTGGAACAGTGCTGATGCCAGGTCAGTTTCTTCCAGTAGTGGTTTGGGAAGAGGAATGGTTACTGGCTCCTGGGTTGAGCTTTGATGAAAAGCTACTGGGAGTTTGTTACCTGAGGGAAAGTGAGGTTGCAAGTGACCAAACAACTTTGTTTTTCAGGAATCTAGAAGCTGTGTGGTCAAGGCTTTATTCTAGTTCCCTTTATTCAGTCCAGGGCCTCCTTATGCTCTCAGTATGCACAGGAGCAAATAGTATGCAGATAAAAACAACTAGATCCTTGCCCTACAAGGAACTAACTCTCTGGGGATGAAAGCACACTGACACCAAAATGAACACAGAAGCAAGACAGTGGGGAGAAGCGCCCAGTAAAGGCACAGACAGCAGTGCAGGGGTGGGTGTCAGAGAGGGAGTCATTTCTTTTTTTCTTTAGGAGATTTATATGGGTATCTCTCCAGTTATGATCTCTTCGAAGGTCTCTTTCTTGCATGGCCTATAGCTTTTTGGTCTCAAAAATTGTACTTTAGACAGATAAAAATGAAAGTTTTTATACTAATCTGCCCAGCTGCATGTTTCTCTATGCAGGTCACCTGTGGCAATGCTGGATTTAGAAAAGGGAATTTTGGCTAATACCTGATCCATCTTTGTGCTCTTGTTTCATAGACATCCTGGAGCCCATGGTGCCCTAGAGCATGCAGTATGGGTGCTGTGGGCTCCCTGGCGAGTCTTTGCACCAAAACTCAGGGCACGATGCTCTCCTGCTGTAGTTAATGCTATTCCCATTAAAGCTTCCTCAGGGCAGAAACACTTGCTCAAAGCCAAGAAAATTCCATTGGTTCTTCTTGGTTTCTTCCCTGCAACTCTCCCTGGTTATCTTTCTCCTCAGAAGATAATCTCTTCCCAATGACACCAACACATTCCTTACAGGGGTCTGGGTATCTTCCTGTATCTTTCTGAAAGCTAAGTTAGGACAGAACATGGATTTCTCCATCCTCAGGTATCTGTTTGACTCCTCTAACCTGCAGTGGCAGTTTTAAGTGGGAACAACATTTTTATTAGGGGACCTGAGAGTGACTTATGTTACCTCAGAGTGACCTAACTAGTAGAGGAGACTTCTTGCCTCTTCAGGTCGCTCTCACCATGCTTCTCATTCTCCTCAGCTCTCGTACTCTCCACTCACCTCTTCCACATCTCTTACCTGTCTTCTCTTCTTCTCTCAACCCCTCCCTTCACCTCATTCTCCTTACAACTCAGGTCCTAGAGAAGAGTCCCTTAAAGAGACCCACTTTTGCCATAGAAGGGCCCAAGATCCAGGTCTGTGGGGAGGCCAGAGGAAGTTCTCAGCTTGGCAGTAGGATAATCTACATTCTCTAATAGGGATGTCCATATTTGGGGTGCAGGAGAGAAATGCATAGCAAAGAAATTAAAATGAAGCCCTTGGCCGGGTGTGGTGGCACATGCCTGTAATCCCAGCGCTTGGGAGGCTGAGGGAGGAGAGTTGCTATGAGTTTGAGACTAGCCTGAGCTATGTAGCAAGGCCCTGCCTAAAAAAAAAAAAAAGCCCTGATTTGGCTATGAGAATGCCAGTGATGGTCACCGGGAGTTCAGTGGAAGATGAGTGTGGAACCAAGTCATGGTATTTGGTGTTTTAGGGGATGTGGGTGAAGAGGTAGAGGGTGCTATGGACTCAGAAGGGATCAGAATCTTAGTTGAAAAACTGAAGAATAGGAAAAGATGGAAGGAGTTGCAGAGGGGAGAGAGAAATATGGAAAGCACAAAGATGTCACCAATCAACTGAGGGTTTTTTTTTCTCTCATTCAGATAGAAACCCCCATGTGGCAAAGTGCCACTCCCTTTATGTTAGTGGCTCTAAACTTTGAATGACACTGGTGTCCAGCTTCAATGTCACAATTTGAGGAACTAGGAAAACACTGATTTAAACAAATCTGAGTATTAAATATCTCAACACGGGCTGCTATGGTGCAAAAGTTTCTGTTCTCCAAAGATTGCTGTGTTGAAATCCTCTGCTCCCAACAGATGGTATGAAGAGATGGGGCCTTTGGGAGGTGATCAGGTCATGAATGTGGAGCCTTGTGAATGGGAGTAGTAGTGTCTTCTCACAGGTTTTGGCTTGCCCACTGTGTGCAGTGCCTTTCGGTGGATCCCAGGCTCCTAGTAGATCAGCTCACTAGAGCTTGAGATCTCGTGGCTTCCTGAGTTGAGTTAGCATGATTTCTAACAGTGCTGAAAACATGGAAAGATATTCAAATAGTTTTTAATTTGTTGTATATTTCCTTATGAAAAGCATGCAAAATTTAGAGAGAAAAAAAGCAGGAATGCTATAATATCTGCCAGGGGACATTTGGTCGCTCTGTTCCTAGGCTCCTCTGTTTAGGACATTGCTTATACCCTTTGAATGTGCACACACTGGTTGCTCCTTGGTGGACAGAGTGATTCTTGGAGTTCAAGTCTCTGGGAGGACAGATGGGCACTGTGGCAGTTTAGAATTTTGAGCTTCATGCTAGATGTTCAAATCCATCTTAAAAGCATATCTTCAGTTTTTGATCTCTGTAGTGAAAGATTTAACTAACTTCTGAATTATATTTTATCCACTGTTTTATATTTTACCCACCTGTTATTCATTATTTCCATCCCCTGGTCTCTGCCTTTTCCCTTGCTCAGGGTAGAATTGAGGAATATAAAAGTAAACTGAAGCTTCTGCCACTAGCTCCACATCTGTCATTAAGTGAAAAGAAAGGTGTTCTTCTAATTAAGGTGACTCACCTTCCCTATCCTGTCTGCTACACAGTACAGCTGCTGCATGCTGAGAAATGAGTCCTCTGGAGGCTTTTAAGTCTTTTCTAGATTGTGTAATGATTTTCCAAAGAAAAGCTTGACTCCCCATTTCTGCTCTCACCTGAAGACACCTTTAGGCAAAGCTCAACTCAAGTTCAGGACACTCAGTCACCTTCCTATTACTGGGTAAAAACACCAGACTCCCAAACTTCAAAGGAAGAGAAATTGAGTTTGGCTCATGGTTTTAAGGGTTTAGTCTGTGGCTAGCTGGCCCCAAGACAGAAAAGGCATGGTGGAAGGCACGACAAAGGAAAGCTGTTCAACCCAGGGGAGCCAGGAAGCAGAGAAGGAAGGGAGAAGCCAAGGATAAGAGCACACCCTTCCAAATCACATCCCCAGTGACCCACCTCCAGCCAGGCCCTATCTCCTAATGGCATTTGAGCTACTGAACTCACCAACAGATTAATCCATTGGTCAGTATAGCACCTGTATTATCTGATCACCTTCCAAACACATGAGACTTTTGCAGGACACTTTAGACATAAGCTATAAAAAAAGATTTAGAGACAAACTTATGTAGGCATTGACAGCATTAGTTGGAGAGTAGGTTGCCAATGCTAGCTGTAAGAATTAGGATGGTTACTCAATACTTCTTGATTACTTGCTATGTGGTTTTTATTTTTCCAGATTCTTTATATGAATTAATTCCTTGAATCCTCTGACACAGATGAACTGGCTCTTTTATTATAATTCTTACAAAAATGAATAACGTGTGACACAACCAGCCTGCTTCATGTCACAGGGCTCTTGAGTGGCACATCCTAGGGGTTATACTCTGAGACCTCTATAAGAGGCTTTTCTCCTACTAGCTGGATGTTTTCTCTCTGGCTTTCTCTCAGACCCACCTCCTGCTGAAAACCTTCCAGTTTGCTTGCTTGTTTGCTTATTTGTCTGTTCATTCATTCATTCATTATTTATCTACTGAGACAGGATCATGCCTTGTAGTTCAGGCTGGCCCTGAGCTCACTATGTATCTCAGACAAGCCTCAAACCCAGCAATCCTTTGCCTCTGCCTCCCAAGTGCTGGGACTATAGGCATGAGGCACCACACCCAGCATTGTGGTGTGTGGTATTGATTGCTGGTGGATGTGAATCACTATGTCTGGTATTGTTGTATGTGGTTACCAGGAAAGAAACCAGGGACCTTGTGCTTGCTAGGCAGGGGCTAGAACCACTGAGCTAAATCTCTGGCCCAAGTTCTTCTTATATTTAATGGAAATTCTTTCCCTTGGCTGGATTTCCTCACTGCTGTGTGCTACCCTCCAGTCCTCTGGTGCCTTCCTTTTCTCTCCCAGGCACCATTGGAACTGCTCTGGATTGGGCTGCACTCTCAAATGTTAGTGATTTAAAACAACAGCGTACTTCCTGCTGGGACTAGAACTCAGGACCATTAACATCTGGTTTAGAAGGTTCCCCTATAACAGGTCCTGAGCATCCAGGGTGACAGCAGTTGCAACTCCATCTGAGCTCTTGTGGCCTCAACAGAAGTAAGCATTTTCTCCAGATGACATAGATAACTTAATGCAACACAAATGCTATGTAATTAGACTTATGTTCATTGCTCAGGAAATAATGACAAAGAAAAATTCTGTACATGTTTATTATAGATATAATAGTTTTCCTACATGGATGTGGGATCCATGAATACACAAGGCTGACTGCATAATGGTCTCGTCTTATATGTGGTTCCAGTAACTTAGGGGGGGGGTGCTAGGAACAATGGGCCACAAAGTTTCCTTTTCATTACCTAAAGCAGGCATCATGGCTACATCTGCTTTCCCAGGAGCCTTGCAGGCTGCTGTGCTCTGGGAGTGGGCGGGCTGGGACACCTAGAGGAGAGCACCTCTGTCTCTCTGAGCTCACTGCTCTCCTCCAGGGCCCGTCTTCCAGGTTGTTCCTCCACCTGGAGCCAGTTTTAATACAGGGCTCAGTTTAAGACACTGCCTACGTGACTTTCTGACCAGGAGAAATTATATAATCACCCAGCTGGACATTATCACATCACTTATTCTCTCTTCTGCTTGGTACTTATTGCCACCTCCTACTTTTCTCTTGTGCCTTTCTATGTATGTATGCATCTATGTATGTATGTATGTTTGTAGGCATATATCATTGATATATCCTTCTATCCCATGTAACTGTTCACCCACCTACATGCTTGTCAAATATTCAACCTAAGCTCTCTAGGAGATCTGTTACCTGCAGTTAACAACCATGAAGTCACTGCGGGGTAATTATTGCCGAGGGATGGAATGAATGGTTTGTGTATGGTTGTAGTATCAGGAGGCAGCCAGGTCAGGTGTAGTTACACCACAGCCACCTGCTCTTTTCTTGCTTCCTGAAGAAACTTGAGTGACTTTGCTCTGTGGTAGAAGAGAAGCCAGAAGCAGCAAGGCAGAGTAAGAGTGTAAACAGTGATTGGAAGGAACATGGGTGTCTGAGGGAAACAAGAACTGCTGGACAGCTGTGCTCTATTAGTCCACGTTTTTAGGATGCTTTCAAAAGCCAGAAGTGTTTGGCAGTGTTTTGAAAGAGTTTAAAGTCTAATATCACTGTTAAACAAGTGAGTACATGTGAAAGTAAAACAGTTTATTACCTAGTATCTATACTCCTAGCATGGCTATAAGCAGCATAGTTGACTCTGGTGTCTTTAGGGATTGGGTCCAGACACCAAAGTCCACAAATACTGAAGGATATTACTTAAGATGCAGTCTTTGCAGATCTATCATATGCTTTAATCTATCATATACTCCAGATGATATGGATAACTTAATACAATGCAAATGCTATGCAAATAGTCTTGGGTTCATTGTTTAGGAAATAATGTCAAGGAAAATTTCTGTATATGTTTATTACAGATATAACATTTTTCCTAAATGTTTTTGACCTTTGGTTGAATTCATGGATGTGGGACCCATGAATACCCAAGGCTGACTGTATAATAGTCTCATCTTCTATGTGGTTTCAGTAACTTATAGTGAACTTTGGTCTGAAAATATTAAAAGAAACATTCCAGACATGAATAATTATTAAGTTCTAAATAACTTTTATGGTAGCACATTGTTATAATTACTAGACTTTATGAGGTATTGTTAATCTCATATGTTGTACCTAATCAATAAACTAAATTTTGCCATAGATATGGATGAAAGGCATAGCATATGTAAGGTTCTGTGCTACCCCAGGTCTTAGGCATCCACTGAGGGTCTTGGATTGTCTCTTCTGGAACTAATGGTGAACTGTATTACCACAAGATGCTTGGTTTTATAAATCTGTTCTTTCACAGTTCAGAGGGCCAAGATCAAGGTGTCAACTGGGCAGTCCTTTCCCTGAAACCATAGGGGAAAATCCTTTCTTGCTTCTTCTAGCTTCAGCTGTTGCCAGTAATCCTTGGAGTTCCTTGGCTTTAACGATGTGCCATGCACATATCTGCCCACAGCCTCATATGACTTGTCCTGTCCTTTTGTCTGTCTTTTGAATGTGTCCAATGCTTTGTGTCTTCTCTTATTTGGATATCAATTATACCAGTTACATTGTGTTAAGACCCATTAATGACCTCATGTTAAATTGGCTACATTTTCACTCTACTTCCAAATATGAAAAACAAACATAAAGACAAAAAAATAAACCCAGAAACAAAACCATACAAAAGTGCCTGCCTGGCAAGTACAAGGCTCTGAGTTTGATTCCTAGTACCAGAAAAACAAAAAAAAAAAACAAAAACAAAACATATAGACAAGAAAAGCTAAAGCCAAACACGATCACATTCACAAGTACTAGGGGTTAAGACTTCAACATAATTTTTAGGATACAGTTATTCAGACCATGATAGCCTGCTACCATCATTCTTATGTGTTCATAAGGCAAACTTCAATGAGTACATTAGTTGCTACTCAATCATGTGCCATGAACTGTACCCTTGTTTGTCAGGGTCTCCCAACTGCTCAGCCCCGAACACCATCTGATTCACAATACCAACAAATTCTGCTGGTCTCAGTAGACCATCATAAATTAAAAATATCATAAGTGGAAAATCCCTTGAATACAGTTTGTCTACTGAACACCACAACTTAGCAATACTGTAGAATGTGTATCATTTTCCTAGTGATCATGGAGGCAGCTGGGATCTGCATCTTGTTGCTGCCAACCTCTGTAAGTCATGAAAATATATTTTACCACTTTTTGGTAGCTCAGGGAAAAATAGATTCAAAACCCTAAGTACAGTTTCTATTGAATACTTATGAAAACCCATTGAAGTTGAATTATTTTAAGTTGGAAACCATTGATGGTGAGTTTACCTGGTTGAACTGAACATCCCAAATCTGGGGCTACATGTGGTAGTATGCTTATCTTGTGTAGGTGGTATGGGTAAATACTGCTGGCCTCTGTGTGTGTGTGTGTGTGTGTGTGTGTGTGTGTGAGAGAGAGAGAGAGAGAGAGAGAGAGAGAGAGAGAGAGAGAGAGAGAGAAAGAGAGAGAGAGAGAGAGAGAACACATTTTTAAGGATTGGATGGAAAAATTTATTATATTTTCTCCAATTGGGAAAGAGCTCTGCAATTAGGAAATTAGAAGGCCTGGCTTCTTTCAGATTTTGGAACCTATTACCTATGTGGCTTTGGAAACCTTTCTCCACCACTCTGGGTCTCAGTTCCTTCATCTGTAAAACAGGGAGAGGGAGCCAGAGGACTCCAAGGTCAACACCACCTCCATAGTGTCAGCAAATTTGAGAAAGGAGCCAGTTCCTAATATCTCCTTAATTGGGTGGTCTTTTTTTTTAAAGAATAGAAACCCATATGATTGGGCTGGAGATTTAGCTCAGTGATTCCAGGGCCTGACTAGCAAGCACAAGGTCTCTGATTTTATCCAATAACCACATACAACAATGCTGGGCGTGGTGACTCATGCCCACTGGCAATCATTACCACATACCACAAATGCTGGGCTTGGTGGCTCAAACCTGTAATTCTAGCACTCAGGAGGCGAGGCAGGAAGATTGCTGAGTTCGAGGCTTGCCTGAGCTACATACTGAGCTCAGGGCCAGCCTGAACTATAAAGCAAGACCCTGTCTCAGAAAAGAAACAAACAAACAAACAAAAAACCCCCCTCAAAAACCATATATTGATTCAGAATCAGATAATCAAATCTGAATAATGTTTTTCAATTCCTCACCTTGAATAATACATTTTCCCCAAGAAGACAAGATGACTTGGTTTCTAATCAGGGTTTCCAAATTGTTAATTAATTCATTAAATAATTCAGTCATGGCACAGATGTCAATCAAAACATGAAAGGCCAAGCAAAACATGATAAAGGGGCTGCTTCTTGCGTAGGATGGCTTGATAAAGGCAGTGCTGGTGTCCTTCAAGAGGAAGATGATTCAGACGCTGAGGGTGTGGGTCCTAGATGTTCCCAGGGAGCTCCAGTAAGATTGTGGCCTTGGTGGGCTTTATCAGAGGTGGTCATAGCAGCAGATGGAAGCCACAAGTGAGCCTGGGCCATGGGAGGGAAGGTGTGTGAAGTGCTGGTATTGTGGCCTGCTCTTGATCCCGCCAAGAATTCCTGAGACCCCTGTCAAGTGTACTTTCTGGCAGGTCACTTCCTTGGCCAGAACTTTTGGCCACTGTGCTGGCTTGCTGAAGCCAGAGTCCCTAGGGGCCTGTGGTGTGCAGAGTGCTGGGTGAGGAGGTCACAGGCCTCTTTCACTCTGTGCTTACAGATTGCCGCCAAGCAGAGGTGCTCTCTGGTTTGCACATCTGTGCTGATTTTGTCTGGTACTGAGATTATTTTCAGAGTGTTGCCAGAAAAACAAAGACAAATGTATGCTTGCAGAGTTTGAGCTAGTGTTTCTCAAAATTAAATAATGTATAAACTTCCTCTAAAGGGCTTTCTGTTTAGACTTAATTATGTCTTTATTTTCACATCAATATGTATCGGTATACAGCTAAGAAAAAATATATGCATCTGACTCTTATACAACTATAAAACTAACACAAATTACATTTAATACAGAGAAAATTATAAAAACAAAACACATGAATATTTTTTACTGAGACAACCAATGCTAAGAAGATAAGCCAACTAAATTGTTTTTAACTGTCAAGTATTACCTTAATAAATTTATTGGTATACCCCAAAATATAATACAAACATTTTTAAAATAAGCATTTGCTAGAAGTCCTTCCTTGAATGTTGACTGTTACAGTCATTATTAACGGATTGTTACCAGTTGGTATGTACATTATTGGATCCAAACAACACATCTGCTCCAAAAATAAATATGGTCACTGGTGCTAAATTCAGCATGTGTTACTACTGTGTGTTGGATGGAAACTCTCTCCTTCTTCGCTTTCCTCTGCTTACATGATTACGAAACCTCTGCTTGCACAATGAGGTGAGAAGGCAGTACTTACACATGGAGGCTGTAGCCTCTATTATTACTTACTAGTCTCCAAAACAACAACAACAACAGCAGCAGCATTAATAATGATAAAGCTAAAATTGTATCTTATTGGATGAAAGATGTATGGTGAGGTTGTGGATCATTAAGAAAGAAACACTGCTGCCAATTAAAACACAAAACACCATCAATTATAAGATGTGGAAGTCATATGTGTTAGAATAAATTCAACACGGTAACTTTTGCAAATATTTGAAGAACTTTATATGTGAGCATTCTTAAGTGTTTATGTACACTAAATCATTTAATCCTCACAGCACCCTGGGAGGAAACATATCAGCCAGAACAGACCTGCTTATTCTATGGTTCAAGCACCCAAATCTCCATGGCTGACCGCTGCAGATGTTTGTTTCTTGTGGATGTCAAGTCAACTGTGGGTTTGGGTGACTTTCCAGAGTGGTGCAAGTGGAAGCTCAGCTTCTAGGCAGCTTCCCACTTATGTCACCTCCCCTTGAACATCTGCTTCCATGGTTATCTTCCTTGCTGATGAGAACTTGGAGGATTCTGGAGCAGCTCCTAAATACTTCTCCCCCCAAATAATATTTCAGTGGCCTAAATCCTTCACATGGCTACACCAATGGGGCATTTACCTGGACAAACAGCAGAAATATTGTTGAGGGTCATGTCTGCCACAAGCAGTTTATGCCCACTTTATAGTTAAGAAAACTAAGGCATAGAGAAGCTAAGTAGTTTACCAGGGTACCATAGCTTATATGTGGCAGCACTGGGGTTTGAACCAGCCATGGTAGCTGCAGAGCTGTGGGGTTAGCCATTGCCCACAATTGCTCTCTAAAAGGTGGGAAAGCCCCGACTATACTGGTGGATTTCCTGATGTCAAATTCAATTTATGAAATTATCTGAGAAACTTTCAAGGTTTGGGAACACTTCTCAGACAGCACTATCACTTCAATATGGACATTTTAGTTAAAAACTGGTAAAGAAAGTAAAACTTAAGCTCAGCAGTGGATACTGGGTTTGTGTGGGGTTTGACATAAGGATATGGAAGCCACTGGTTCAAGACAGCAAACCCAAGGAGAGATGGAGAGAGATGATCATGGGTCTGACAGACACAAATGAAAACACAGTAAGACTTAATCATCATTCATCTATAGTGTTTGACACACATGTTCTATTATTATTTTTAAACTTCACAGTGAAGGCATTTATTAGTTTTCCCATTGGTGGGACACAATGCCTGATACCCACAACTTAGAGAAAGAGAGGTTTTGTTTGGCACATAGTTTGGGGCTTCCATGCCATGGCCAGCTGGCTCCAAGGCAGTAACAACACGACAGAAGGACTTGATGGAGAAAACTCAACTTGAGGCAGCCAGGAAGCAGAGAGAGAGAAGGGAGGAACCAGGTGGGTGATATACCCTCTGGAGTTGTGTTCCCTGGTGACACACCTCTTCCAACTGGGTCCTGCCTCCTGATAGGCACATCACAGCTATGAACTCATTAATGGGTCAATCTCTTGATGAATATGGTGCCTCTGTGGTCCAACCATCTCCCCAAATCTCTACTTCTAAATTCACAAGACTTTCAGGGGATATTTTAGGTTTAAACCATAGGAAAACACAAAATAGGGAAAAATATTCACCCTTCAGACTTATGTAAATCTGAACTAATGGCTTGGGAAATTTTAAAAATAGAGACTCAGAGATTCTGAAAGCTCTCCTTGACTATGAGAAGTAGTCACTGTGATCTATTTTCATGTGCCAGTTGGTTGGTATTATTATTGTCAATTAATTATTTGATCTTTGTACACAGCACTGATGATGTGTGATCATCAAAATGCTGAGTACCAAAGATATCTCTTGCTTTCTCCAAATTTATCATTTACTTATCAATGCACTTCTTATAGAATTGTCAGGTTTGGGTTCTAAATTGATTTAGAAAATCTCACACCTTAATCTCATGATGCAGCAAAATGACATGCGATAGTTATTCTTGGCTGGAAGGCTTTTGATATTGAAGTTCAGCTCTGTTCTATTATTATCTCAGAAGTTAAGAGATTTTAAAAATAGCTGGTGCATATGGGAAGGATGGGAGGGTGGCATAGGGTGTGATATGGGGTGGGGCAGGGAACCTGTCAGGAGCCTCCGCAGTGGAGTAAACTGGGGATAGTCTAGGAAGAAAGTGTGGTGGTGGGGACAGCAGGACAGAATGCTGCTCACCTGCTGCACCTGTCTCAGGGCGGTGCTGAGCAATCATGATTCGTCTGCACCAAGCAGGACACGTGAGCTCCTGTCCTGGACCGTGCAGGCAGCTACCTCTAAGCTTACCTTAGAGGGACACCTGTCAATCAGATCATCTATCTTGTAGTTTATGGAAACAAAGTGTGCTACACTGTGAACAATTCCTGATAAGAGAAAATATACCTAGTAGGTATGATTATAGAATACGGTGAATATTTAAATAAAATTTAAAAATTTATACAATATGAAACACGTTGCCATCCATCTCCCCTGAAATACTCCTTGGCACTTTGAACACACTTATCTAATTTTCTTTGCCCTTTCTGAAGTGGTGCCAGAGTCCTCCTGTGGTGTCATGGTTGCCTTGATGTCCTGAAAAGGTTGAAAATGTCTACTTCTTTTGGTCATTTTAAAGACAAAGTCCAAAAAAGAGCTGTAAGTTACATGAAGCCAAATCTGCCAAATAAGAAATGTGAAGATGCACTGTAATGTTTCTATTTGACAGCAATTACTATAAAGATGCTGAACTGATTAAGGACATTGAGGCAGCCATGAAAAGACTCATAAAGGAGGATTTCCGGAACTGTTTCAGAAAGGGGCAAGAATGACAGAGAGTGTTTGAAGTGAAGGGGATTATTTTGAAGAGATTACTGGCAATGTGTCTTTTACAGTAAAACGTTTTCTAAAATTTTTAATGTAAACATTCAATGCATTTTTGATCATATCTGATAAAAAGGGAATATTAAAAGACTTTCTTCCCCATGATCCAGACCACCATGGCTAGCTTATCTTCTGAGTCCTCACAGTGTGCCAGTGAAACTCAGGCAACTCTTTAACCTCACGATGCGCCTAAGAAGCAGGGGCTGTCCTTATATTCACCCATGGCAGGGGAACTGAGGGACCAAGAGGGTAAATCAGTTGCCCCAGGGCACAGAGAGGCCTCTAGGTGACCAATGTCACTCTTACAAACAACACATCATCTTATCAATAATTTTCAAAATATTACAGTTATCACTAAAAAAGTACACTGCTATCTTGCATAAAGGATGCACTTAGTTCCTTTATCAGTCATTCCCTCTACAGAGTCCGGGGTACCAGTGAGATACACTTGCGGGGAAGCCTGTATTGGAAAGGTGGCAGTGTAGTGAGCAGAGGGACATTATGGATATGTGTGACCATGATCGGTAGAGCCAAGCCCTGGAGTCAAGTTTGCAGGAAGGAGAGGCCCCTCTTAGCTGAGCTGACCAGGTCCTCCATGCAGACAAGGGCCTGGAGGACCAGGTGAAGAGTAAAGACTGCTGGGGAGAGGAGGGACCGGAGGGGTTTGTCCAAGGCCACCTAAGGTGGGAGCTGAGGTGGAGTGTTTTCACCACCACTCTGTAGTTGTGGGGAAATGGCAGGTGTTTCTGGAGCATTCTTCAGGGACAGTGCTGAAGAAGGGCACTGCGGTCTAACTGGAGCTCTTGTAGGTCCTAGGCGTAGACAGATGGTTAAAGGGGGGGGGGTGCTCAGAGGATGGGTGGGCTTCACACCGGGACGAGATGGGGAGAATGTGCCCTGAAGAAAGAATAGAAGTGTGACTCTAGTCAGTTCACAGGGTCACTCTGCTGAATTACAAGAGAGCAAAAGCTAACACATCAAACATGGATTCTATGATTATTCCCCCTTCTTTTCAGGGCTTAGAAGAGCCCTTGTAGGGTTATTTGCGTGATCTGTTTCACTTGGACAATCCTGCTGGGGTGAGTTTCAGCTTCATTTTCCTTCTTCCAGCCTGCAGGAGAACAAAGTCATCTGATGATCTGCTGTTGACAGAGTTGTCATCATTCTTTAGAACTGTGGGCAGAGCCGTACCTTAGCTCCTGAAGACATGGAGAGGTGGGTTTCATGATGAGGAAGCTGAAGTGCGGAGGCAGCCGTGTGTACCTCATAGGTGCTGGGATACTGGGGTTGTGGGGCCCTAGCAGGGGTAGCAGGTCACTATCTGGAAGCTTTTCTGTGGGAGCACAAACTACCATTTGATTAAAGATGTCTGCTAGGAAGTATGTGGAAGCTCTGAACCTTCAAAAATGCATTATTTCTTCTTTGTTCCAAATAAACTCTCATGCCTAATTTGTAGTTATCATTTTGTGACCTTTTTCTTCAAGAGATCGTCTGTTCTATGAGATTCAGACCCTACCACATTTGGACGTTCTCTGCTGAGAATGTTTGCTGGGATCCGGGTGGCATTTCTCACCTTCTGCTCGTGGGTCTTTCTTTCCTATTTTAATTCTTCTCCTCTCCCCCCTCCCCTCCCCCTCCCCTTTCCCTCTCCCCTCCCCCTCTTCCAGCACCCTGGACTGAACTCCCGGGTACCACTTGAGCTAACCCTACTTTAAATCTACATCCTCTTTGAGGGCCAGAGAGGTGAGGCCCCAGGGCAGGAGGATGTGGGGGCCTCCTGGGCTTGGGACCAGCCTCACAGCTAGGGTGGGGTTCCTGGAGGGCAGGGTCTTGTTCTCATCATTTATTGGCGGAGGCGTAGCCTCCCTGCTTCTCCCTACTCTGCCCCATGGAGTCTACCTGCCCCTTGTTGGTGTCAACTCAAAGTAAAACAGAAAAGCTCTCAGTGAGGAGTGAAGCGAGGACAGCTGAGGATGCCCGGAGCTCGGTGGGCTGAGTGCTTTTCTGCTGACAGGAGCTCTGTGATCTGCCTGCTGCACACACTGTTACCATGATGAATTGCTGCTTAGATGACAGTGCCTGACTCTTCTGCCTTCATTTCTTTTGTATTTGTTGGCATCTGCCACAGTATTGTCAATGAAGACCTTATCAATAGCGAGGCATCAATAAGCCAGCCGTCAGCTCAGCTGCAGGTACAGGTATTTGAGAGACCTGGCCAGCTGCAGCCTGGGAGGCAGCTCTCCTCACTCACCAATGGAGGAATGGAAGTGCAGAGAGGTTAAATGACTCACCAGAGTGTATGTAACTAGATAAGTTCATTTATTCAAAACATTTTGAACTTCATGGGGGAAAATACTAAGAAACCACAACGCTTGGAACAAGGGCCTGTTTGGTACTGACAGTGAACACTTGGTTTGTCTGGCCCCCGGGAGAGTTCCAGTGGGCTCTGTCTGGACAAGGATGGCCTGCCAGGGGTCTAGGGAAGGCCGGGTTCGGGTGAGAACAATGTAGGGAGAGTCAGAATGCATGTAGGTGTTTGTGTATGTGTGTCGATGGGCATACTGTATGTGTGCCTATGTGTCAGCACATATGGGTGCTCATTGTGTCCACATGTGTGTCTATCTGTACATATGTGTATGCAAATGTGTGCATGTGTAGGGAGAGGGAGGACAGTAATGGCAGGTAGCAAAGGAACACAGAGCAATCAGGAAGTTAGGGTGGCTGCCTTGTGTGAATCCATGACTTTCTGACCATTATCACTTCTCCTCAGATCTACTGAAATGCTGAATAAAAAAGGACCTAGGTAGAATCGGAACTGAGATGTTTGTCTTCCTGTGATATCCTGAATATGACAGGTAAGATGGGTGGGACTCTGGCCAGGTGGGAGTGAAGCGAACCAAAAATACAATTACTAGGTATGGGCAGCGAGGCTCAGCACCTCTTTGAAAACCAAGAGCCTGCTGCAAGTGTAGGGAGGGATCTCTCAGAGCCCAGCAATAAATTGGAGACACTGGGCCTGGGAAGGAGCCTGTGATCTACCTGCAGAGCCTGCCAGCAGCCCTGCTGGAGTTGCGGGTGTGCACTTTGCTGAGCAGGTGGAAGTGGCCCAGTTGTTGGCTGAGTCCCGACTCCCAGAAGTGGGATAGATAGGTCCTGCCATGGGGCGGGCGTGTCAGCTAATGGGAGATGGGAAGAATAATGCCTTCTCCATTTTTCCTTGTTCACTTTTCTTAGAAGAGAATTTTCTTCCTAGACTCAATCAGGAAGTCAGAGTCCGCCATGTTTCCTCTTTCCCTTCCCTGGGGGATGACTCACCAACTTGTGATCTGTTTTGTGGTTCCTCCCCATTGGCCCGTTGTGTTCATCAGTTTATTCAACTGACTTTGTAAATGGCCTCATTTTTCCTGATGTGGGGAAGAGACAATAGGGTACTTGTGTGAAAATAACTCGGAGGTTCTTAACCTGCAGGGTCCCCTGAACCCTGTGGGTCATCCACTGTGGTCGCTGGGTTGCTCTGCACTGTCTCTGCTTCTGTGACAATCTGGGGGTACTGGTAGGAAAATGTGGGGTTCCTGGCAGCTCAGAGGGTCATGTCAGACTTTGTATAGCCTCAGTCTGAGAGCCTTCCACCATGTCTCCATGGGCAATGGGCTCCTTCTCAGTCTAGGAGAGGCAGGAGGGCTGGAGGCAAGGAGCCAGGCCAGCAATGCTGGAAGTTTGAATTTTCTATCTGCATTGGTTTCTTCCCTTCTTGGAAAAACAAATATGAGGTATGATTGAAAAATATGGTGAATATATAAATTTTCAGGAATTTGTCATAATAAAAGATTTATTGCCATTAACTCCCCTCAAAACACTCCCTCTTGCTTTGAGCACACTTATCCCATTGTTCTTACCGCTTCTTGAAGCTGTTCTGGCAGTCCTGTTTCATGAATGTCTCTAGTTGCCCTGTCTTGACTGCCTTGGTCTCCTGAGTCAGTTCAAAACATTACCTTTTAGAGCCGTTTGACTTTGATGAAGAGCCAGACTTTGCATGGTGCCAGATCCAGTGAATGAGGCAGACAAGGACATGTGGTAATGATTTTACAAGCATGTCTTTCTGCTGGATGGCACCAGACAGCAACATTCACTGTATTTTTATCATACCTCATAAAGACACACAAAAAAGAGGACTTTCGGAATTGTTTCACAAAGTGGCAAGAATGATAGAAGAAGTGTGTCCAAAGTGAGGGTGTTTTTAGAGGGATTAATGACAATGTATTTTTTTATTGTCATTAACATTTTAAAATCTTTATTCATAGTATATTTGAGTCCATGTACTGCCACGGAGGTCAAATGAAAAGAGTGAAGGGTGACAAGTGCTGATCAAGGGGTTCTGTGGGACTAACCCATCTCCACTTTCTTTAGCCCAAGAGCTGCTGAGAAAATGCAGGCGAGGCCCTCCTCATGTCTTGCCATGTGGCTTCAAATCAGAACTCAGGCCATCTTTTCTCAGCATGATGTCTGTGGAGGGCTGTTGGACAACATTCACGGCTGAGGCCCTGCTCTGCCTCTTTCGAGATGCTTCTTGGAATCTCAGCTTCTCTTCATAGAAACAGCAATAATAGCGTCACAGTTCAAAGGGTGATATAAGATTTGTAGATATGTCCCGCCTCCAATGTTCTTTGTGTTTTGGAAAAGCATGCATAGAAAAAGTCTTTTTGTTTTCTTTTTCCCAAATACTAGGATTGAACACAGGGTTTTTGCACTGAGGTATACCCCAAACCTTGTAAAACTTTTAAATTTAAGATAAGTTCTGACTAAGTTGTGAAATTGCCAGGGCTGAGCTCAAACTTCTAAACCTCCTGCCTTGGCCTCCCAGAATGTTGATTTTACAGGTATGTGCTCCAATACCCAACTCTGAACAACTTAAAAAAAATTATACGGTAGCAAGTGTTTCAAAGAGTCAAAAGGCTACTCCTTAGAAAAACCTGGCGAATATTCTGTTAATCAACCAGTCTATTGCACTGCATAGATTTTGATCTTTCTTGAGGAAGACTTCATACACAAAACAGGCAGAGATAGAGAAATGAGTTTTATATGAATAGATGTTTGCTGGCACAACCCAAAATCCAGCACAAAACTCCAGAGCGTGGTCCCAGTTTTCAAAATAAACTACATTTTCTTGCTAAGTGTGCCTTCAAGCACACTTAAAAAAATCTATAACTTTATGTTCAAAAAGTTGATCATCTTGCTAAATTTGAAAAGTTTTTCTATTTTTACTTACATCTAAAATTTATCTAAAAGTGAAACAGATTGTGTAGTTTAATGTTTCCTTATAAATGTACTTCAATCTTCCTTCCCTTTCTTTTTATTAATTATAATAAAACTAGTTATCATAATTCTGATTTGGTATTTGGGATTTTGACCCATCAAAATCACACAGGAGCTGGGCATTTTGGTACATGCCTGTATTCCCAGCATTGAGGGAGGCTGAGGCAGGAATATGGCAAGTTTGAATCCCACTTAGATAAATAAGGGAGACCCTTCTTAAAATAAAATGTGAAAGACTGAGTGCCCCTGGCTTTGATCCCCTGTATTTAAAGCATGACAGAGTGAGAGGTAATAGAATAGAATTAGGAATAGAAAACAAGATTCACAAAGAAATTTGTTGCTACACAAGCACATTTCCATTTCAATGGACAAAATTGAGATTGTATCATTGAGGATTCCTGCTAGCTGAAAGAATGTTATTCTGTGGACTACAAGCAAATATTTAATTGAGAGTTGTAATCTTTTGGGTTACACAGCTAATTTTATTCGTTCATATTTTAGATCTATTTTCACCAAAGACCAAGTTCATGCTATTGGTGTTATTGGTGGAAATTATTTTTTCCAGTTTGGAGTTATTAGCAGATTTCCTAGTTTATTGTATCATTGTGTACTAATTCTGAATAGGCATTCATGATGATATTATAGTCACATAAAACTCACCAACTGTTTCAATTTTGTTTATCAGGAATTAATGTGTATCCACTACTTCAGGAGTGCATTAAATTTAAAGCCATGAGACCTCAGGACTGAGCCAGCTGAGCTCTGTTGCCAGCTGCTTTTAGCAAAATTGCCTTTTCTTGGGTCACCTTGAGGAATTTTCTTTTTAAAGATGGTCTGAGTCTGTTTCCTAGTTTGCAGATGTACTTCTTCATGGAAAAGGATTCAAATTAGTGAAATGACTGAGAAAACATTAGCAAAACTCTGCGTACTTTGAACCACATTTTAACTTCATAGAAATGGAAGCAATGCACAAATACACTGGGCTCGGTCTGCTGCATTTTTACAATGGCTTCTGAGATAATACTGGTTGTATGTGGCTTCTTTTAACAGAGTCCTTTGGACAGGCAGGCATGGTCTCTGGTCTGCTATGACAAATAAGACTGCAATGAGCATGCATCTTTGCCTAGTTTATTTCAAAATGGATCTCTTGACCTTACAAAGCCTTTTTCTCTTGGTTCAGCAGTGTGCCTTGGTTGTGGAGGACTTCCCGTCAAGTGAGACATTAGGACACTGAGTTTACATGATTGAACATTCAGTGATAGCTTCTGGGGATCCCAGAAGCTTTCTGTTGATTCCTCCCCTTTTCCTTTCTCTTTTCACCTCACACAGTGGTCTGGGGATAGCACTGATCTCATAAAAAGCCCAAATTCAACATGTGTGAGCTCCAGACACTCCTATTCACTTTCATAGTCAGCTCAGATATCATTTCACGTTCTTTTGTCTCTAAACCAGTAATTCTCCACTAGGGTGATTTTGGCCTGAAGGACTTTGGCAGTGTGAATTGTCACCATATTAGGGAGGTTTTAAGGATACTGCAAAACTAATGCTGTAGTCTGGCTGTTCATTCACTCCAAAAATTAGGTGGAAAGTTCATCTCCAAAGTCATATGTTAACTTTAATATGTATTTGGAGGTTTCACCTCTGAGAAGTATTTAGAATCATATTAGGTCATGAGAATAGGGTCATGAGAGTAGCATTTGTGGCTCTCTTTCTTGCTCTTGTTGAACAAAAGGGACTTTGCTCTGTCTCCAAGTCTGATGCTTTCACCTTGTGCTGATGCAGGAGGAGGGTTTTCCCTAGATGTCAGCTCCTTTGTACTGGATGAAACATGAGGTAAATATACCTCTATTCTTTGTAAATTGCCAAGTCAATGGTATTTCATTATAGTAAAAGTAAGGCACATGTGGCAATGCACAGTGGCCCTTATGAAAGAGAATATGGTCTCAAATGTCACTGATGTTGCTGTTGCTAAGTTTTGATCAAACTTCTTTTTCCTGAAATATAGATGAAGATCTATTTGCAGTCTGGAGGACATCAGGCACTTTGGATTTGGGTTGAGGTTGGGCATGATAGACTAAGATCTGGCCTGGGGTTATGGAGTGCCCTTCCATGAAGGGAAGAGAAGGTCTCTTTTGCTGCAAGAGCAGCTGCTCAGTGCTAACAATGACTACTGATGCAGGGATTAGCACTTGCAGTTGAGTGTAGAATCCTGTCGGCCAGTGTGCTCTCGGGATAGGTTTAGTAATGAAAAGTATTATTCATTTTAGGTGGAAGATTCATCTTCCCAAGAATAAGAGGGGAGTAAAGAAGAGAAGCTCTGGATCCCCAGGTTATGGCTGGAATATCAGCTGAGGCTGGAGGTATTTAAGTGGTCAGAGGAGGAGAGGAGGCTGGAAAAAGTAGGCATGGATAAGAGACCAGGGAGGCTGTGGTTGTCACTTTTCCTGATGCATTTTTATTCCCAGAGAAGGGGCTTCTAATCTTCTGGTCACTGTTTTGACAGGGCTATGGGGAAATCTAAGTGGCAAATTTAGGGCCCAAGTGGCAGAAAGAAAGATAAGGTATTAGACAAAACCCCAAGGGGCCTCCTCTCCTCAAGTCTCCCCAGAAGAAGGAGGATTGTCATTTCAGACTGGATGCAGCAGTGTGGGCCTTTTCAGCTCCTAGAGGAAAAAAAATAAAAAAAAGATTCTTCTATTCTCCAACTCTCCTTTCTTCACATACCATTTTTCTTATCAGAGGTGATTTTCTTATGAGGTCTTGGGGAGCCCTGACAGCTTCTCCATTTATAACTCATGTAAGGTGGTTGAGTTGTCTTCGATTACTTTAAGGAAAGCCAGACCAAATCCATCGATACCTATTTTGGTTTGTTTATAATTATACAGAATAAGGTATTTATTTGTATAATTGGTATTCATTAGAGAATAGGTACCTAGACTTTTGGTGGGAAGAATTATACAGAACTGAAAGGAAAAAAAAAGGTGGGATTTCCAGCAATTTAGTATCTGGCCTATTCATAATTGTAGGATGTAGCTTTCCCTTCAAAATATGTCAGGGGCAGAGAGCAATTAGTGCTCTCTACAAGGAAAGAAGGGCAAATCTGTACCTCTGCCTGTATAATCTGCTGGAAATTACTTGAAATTAGAAAATGTATTAATTGCTCTACAGGAATGTTTTTGCCCTCTCTCATATGAGCTCCATTAGAAGCAGCATTTGATAGGCTGCCCTCAGTGTGAGATAAATTCACTTCCTGAGTTTAGGACTAATTGTCCTGGCAGGGAGGTGAGATGAAGTAAACATGTATTGACTTTTCTCTTGCCCTTCTGTGGCCCTCAGGCCTGGGCCTTCCTCTGAAGAGACAAAGGGGCCTGGATAGTGTTTGCAGGGTATATTAGCTTTGTTTCTGTCACTGGGACCAAATATATGCCACCTTCAACTTAAAGAAGGAGAAAATTTGGTTCAACCCATTGGTGGCTGAGTCCAAGGCAAAAATGGCCTGGTGAAAGGGCCTGGGTAGAGGAAAGCTGCTCATTTCATGGCAGCAAGGAAGTAGAGACTAAAGAGGGAAACAAGAGTCAAAGATATACCCTTCCAGGTCACATCCCTAGTGTTTCACCTCTCCACTCAGGCCCCCCTGTGTAACAGTACACTCAGCACCCCATGATTCAATCATCTTCCAAACATCCCACCTCTGAACACATGAAACTTCCAGGGATATTTTAGGTCTAAATCATAATACAGGGTCTGGGTGAGACCCAGCCAATTGTATGGAATCTTGGGAATGTAAGAAATGTGTGAGTAATGTCCATGATTCTTTGGTAATTTGCTAAATATTCTCAAATATACCATTTCCTTCATCATGGCTCTAGGAGAAGGCTGGCTGAGCCCTGGCTGACTATGGCCTTAGGGTTTGGATTTTCCTCATAGGATTCTGTGAGGATTGGATAAGATCACAATTTCAGGGTTCTAGTTGTTTTCCTGCATCAGTCTCTGCCTCTGCCTCTGCCTCTGCCTCTACCTTGTTTTTGGCCTTTATTATTCTCTCGAGTCCCTTCTCTGCCTGGCCTAAGAGACACAGACTGGGCCTTGACTTCTCACAATAGGCTCCATTCCTTCCAGCACAGGCTATATTCCCACACCCAGGGCCTATGTTCTCTGCCCACCTCCACCCTCTGCATCCATCTTCTATTTCTACCTTCAGTCTGCTATCTGGTCCCTGAGCTCAGTGGGACCATGAGACATTACCCTAGAGGGTCCTGCCAGTGATTCTTTCATAAGTTTTGGGTTCTTGGGGTTTCTATCTAGCACCACTTTCTCAGGAGGCCTCCCCAGTACCTTCTAAGGTGGTGGTATCTGTCCTCCATCTTCTCCTTCCTTGCTCATTATTTCCCTCTTTCTACTTAGAGTGAACTGCATAGCCTCTAAAAGTCATTCCCAAACCTGTGAAGATATCACCTTGTATTGCAAATATGACCTGGTTGTAGATAGGGGCAGAGTTCAGCTTGGTCCTCTAGGTGGACTCAGTGTAATCCTTAGGGTCTTTAAAGGAAAACAGGTCAGAGAGTCTGTAGGGAAGGATGTGGAAATGGATTTGGAGGCCAGAATGGTCGGGGGAAGGAGCCCCAAGCCTTGGAATGCCTCTGACTTCTAGAAGCTGAAAGAAGTAAGAAGGACGTAGATTCTTCTCCAGAGCCTCTAGAAAGATCCAGTCCTGCCAATATTTCTATTTAACTCATTGAGATCCACACTAAGCATCTAACTTTCAGAATTTCATGCTCATAAATTTTTGTTGTTTTAAGCCAGTACATGTGTGGTAATTTGTTACAGCAATAGTAGAAATCTAGTCACACTGCTTTGTCTTCTTACCACTTACTGCCCTCCAGACCTTCCGATTCCTTCCCTGCAAATCCTATTCCTCTATCTCAGCCCCCAGAGCACACAGTGACAGCTCCTCTTGTCTGCCTTTATCCCTGCGACTCCTCTGTCGTGCCTGTGTAGTTGGTGCTTGGTGATGAATAGAAGTCATCAGCAGCAATTTCCTCTTATACTTCTTGCTCATCTGCTGACTATCTGTCCTGAATCAGAGGACAGTCCAAGGCAAATGAGCCACCAGAACAGCCATGGAAGGGTTCAGATCTGAGGGGACTGGGCTGGACAGTGCCTGTGGAGAATTGTCTCGTGGGGTATGTGGGAGCAGCTCCTTCTTACGGCAGTGAAGTGACCAAGGGTAGAATGTAACGTGGGGACATGAGTGTGGGAATAGGTTGGATTTGGTCACATTTGGTGGATGAGGCTGGTTCCCTGGAAGAAGAGTGCAAGGTTCAAGAGCACAGGAAGGCTGAGAGCTCTGCAGGACCACTGCTCAGGTAAGAGTGCAAGGTTTCTCAGGGATGGAGGGGCTGGTGAGAACTAGGTTGGGTTCAAGGAGACAGTCCATGGAGGCCTGGAGACCCCATAAAGATTTGGACCTACTTGTAAGCAAAAGAGACCTCTTTCAGGGAACATGAGAAGAAAATGTAGGCCCACAGGCACACGGTGAGCCTGTGTGTGTGAGCATCTAGGAACTTTCAGCGGAATGCTCCTTGCACTGGCCTGTGAGAGAGAAACACCTCTGTCATCATCCTTCATGAGGAGAAGGGAAATTGAGACACAGAGAGCTCAGGCAGCTGGTATGGAACACTCCCTAGAAATTTAGAGGTCCAGGGTTAGTCCAGAGAAAGTTGTCTGGATGCTGCAGGAAGATGAAGTCAGAGGCAAGTAAGCAACAGGGGTGAGATGAGGGATAGGTGGATGACTAACCAGAAAGCACTGGCAAGGCTGCTTTCAATTAAATGGAACAGGAAGGCCACAGAGGTTGTGTTCAACTCCTGGCCCTCAGCCAGTGCATACATCGCCTTCCAAGGATAACCAACTGTTGTGAGCTTTAAAACAAGAGGTTGAGTATGACTTATTTATGAATTTATTTATTTATGCATGAGTGTACAGGAGTGAATTAATTTTTTTCCTACCCATAAAATAGACAGCAAGTGTTGGCTCTCTGTCCAACCTCTGTTGGGCAGCCAACACTTCAGGCCCTATGTCTATATTGGCTATGTTCCCTCTGAGATTAGATCTTGGAGAAATTCTGTCTGGACTAAATTAATTAGCTGTGTGACAATCATGTTGTTAATAGTGGGTTGGGCACATAGTGGGTTGTTCAGTTTACTTTCATAGTTGCTTTCAGTTTCTTTGCCTCAGAACACTTGTTAAGTCAGCTTAAGAAACCTCATCTGGCTTACTGTAAAAACAGGTGGTCTCTACTTCCAAAGCTGGAAATGGTAGCTGTGGTGTTTCTCCATTTGCTGGAGCCCTTTCGATGCACAGAACCAATTCTTTGCTCAGTAGCTAAACTCATCTTCCTGACAGTTCTGTGGGCTGCTTTTCCTGTCTGTTCCTTTTAGTCTTTGTTTCTCATTTTGCTTTGTCCTAATTAGTTTGACCTAAGCATCTGAGTATTTATTGCTGCCTCGAATCCATTTTTAGAAGTAGAAAGAATGTAAAAATAAAGAAGTTAAATATAGTTTTACAAATCAGTTCTCTGTCTCACAGGAAATATAATATTAAGAGGAAAAAATGGTTGAAGTATATGCCGATTTTTGTGTCTCCTTTCTATTATTTTTCTCCCACTGAACCGTTTTCTTCACCTGTGGCATATGTTTAAACTTGAGATGACTTTAAATGAACAAGGATGGAGATCTGCATGAGCAGTTGGAACAATCTTGTCTCTTCCTTTCCATTACCACTGTTCTTGTTTTGGCCTTGGTTTTTCCTTCTGAGAAATGGACGAATGGATCTCAACCACCACCACGTGCTTCACTAGTTCTACTGGTTAAAATGGGATCTCATCCTATTAAAAAGCTTCTGCACAACAAAAGAAACCACTGGCACCACTAAAAGACAACCAACAACGTGGGAAAAAATCTTTACTAGCTGTTTCTCAGACAAAGGGCTACTACTAGAGTATAAAAAGAACTTAAAAGATCAGTCCCCCCATTTTAAAGACCCAATTAAAAAATGAGCATTGGCAAAGAGCAAATACTTCTCAGAGAAAGAAGTAAAAGCAACCAAGAAGTATATGAAGAAATGCTCAACATCACTAGTCATTTGAGAGATGCAGATGAAAACAATGAGACTTCATCTAACTCCACAAAGAATGGCTGCTATTGTGAAGTTAACCACCAATAAATACTGGTGGGGCTGCTGGGAGAAAGGAACCCTCCTTCACTGTTGGTGGGAATGTGGACTTGTGCAACCACTGTGAATATTCCTCAGAAAACTAGAATTAGAGGTCCCATTTGACCCTGATATTCCCCTGCTAGGAATATACTTGAAAGAATTAAAAGAATCATATCATAGAGACATATGTGCACTCATGTTCATAGCAGCTCAGTTTATGATCGCTAAATCTTGGAAACAACCCAAATGGCCATCAACTGGAGACTGGATAAAGAAGATGTAGTTTTTTTTTTTTTTTAATAAAATGGAGTATTACTTTGCCATAAAGAACTACAGGTTTCAGTCATTTATGTGCAAATGGACACACCTTGAGGACACACTAATAAGTGAAATAAATAGGTAGCAGATATGTGAATACCGTTATCTTTTCTCTGGTATGAGAACCTATAGATGTAAATGAGTTCTAGAATGTGATAGATTTTGTGGAATAGAAAATATTCAAAGGGAAAGTGGTAGGGGAAAGTAATTAGGGGAAAGAATAAATACGATTTAAAAAAGAAAAATGAAGCATATGTATAGGGGATTGTATGGTGGGTAGGGATATGGGTAAAAATAAGAATTAATTTGTGTTATATGCTGGTACAAATTTTTCAGTGTTGAATGTGATTGTGAGCTGTATATAAAATGTACAATAAAGAATTCAATTAAGAAAAAGTAAAATATATGGCCGGAGATTCAATTCAGTGGTTCCAGCACCTGACTAGCAAGTGCAAGTTCCCTGGTTTGGTCCCAGGTAACCACATGGAATAATACTGGACATGGTAACTCATGCCCACCAGCAATCAGTACCATGTACCACAATGCTGGACATGGTGGCTCATGCCGTAATTCAGTACTTGGGAGGCAGAGGCAGGAGGATTGCTGATTTGGAGATTTGCCTGAGCTACATAGTGAGCCCAGGGCCAGTGTTAACTATAAAGCAAGACCCTGTCTTAAAAAACTATAAACAAACAAACAAATAAATAAATAAAAGGGTCTAAGTCTGTTGTTTTACAGACCTTGGCAATTTACTTCTGGAAGTGCCAAGTTAGAGTCTTCCTTCCTGTGATTTTTCTCCATGTGCACTAATGGAATTCACTAGAGCTGCAGAGAAAGTACCTGACATCACACCCTGATCCAAGAAGATGGGGTATGTGCTGTGGGAATGATAATCTAACTCTTTATTTTAGACAAGAGAAAATTTGAGTTTGTCAGGTTAACATGTCTGGGTCACCTACTTAGAGACTTTAAAGGAAATGAGCCTAAGCTGGACCCAGACCTTGCTTCTTCTTAATACAGTTTCCAGTTCTGAGAAGGTCCTGTTTTGCAGAGGTGACCTGAGGGTCCATCTATTTATGAGGGTGGGCTCCTCAAGCAAGTTTTAAGTACCAGTTAGTGTTCATTCTCTTCTTCAGGTTCTCCACCCACTGTTACTGTTGTAAACTTCTTGTCAGTTTCACTTGAGACCTGACATCCATCTCTTAAGCCTCATTGTACTTTCTAGCCTAGAATTCATGACATGTGTCACACATGTAGGCTTCTTAGTAATAACTGCCCTATCTGAATGAAG
Organism: Thryonomys swinderianus; assembly: GCA_004025085.1. NCBI lineage: Eukaryota > Metazoa > Chordata > Mammalia > Rodentia > Thryonomyidae > Thryonomys > Thryonomys swinderianus. The sequence goes on from PVIC010001527.1 coordinate 41,408, forward strand.
CGCTCCATTGCTTCTACATTGACATGCTGATGTGAAGCTGCTTTGGAATTTATAATTCTGACATTTGATATGTTTCAAATAATTTTTGAGATAAGTGTAGAGTTTTATGGTGTTGTAAGAAACAAAAGAGATGGATACATATGTGGCTTATTCAGACTCCTTGCCCCCATGTTATGAGCACATTTACAGTTCAACTGAGATGTTGTATTGATACAATCCATTCACCTTACTTAGACTTTACCAATTTTACATGAACACAAAAGTGTGTGTGTGTGTGTGTGTGTGTGTGTGCCTGTGTGTTTATATGAGAATTGCATGAGGATTCTGGATGAATTACTGTGTATATTGATGTGGTCATCATACAAATCTATGCATGTGATAAAATCACATATGCAATACAGCAAAATATTGGATTGTGAGTGACTTGGTCTATGAGTAACTTGAATTGTGAAAAGTGTTCTGCAAGACAAGCAAGTGTTAATATATTTTCACTTGATAAATGACTGATATCTTGCAATATGAATAGTATGTAATGCCGAATGTCATATGATCACAGCTGAGCCAGTGATTGTCTCTCTCTCTTGTTTTGAGGTTGTAGGTGATCATCTCCCAAGTGAAGAGGTTACAAAGGAGATCTGTTCTGCAGAGAAGGTGAAGGGGAATGAGTCCCTCCCTTCAAGTGAGATTAGGAAGATGTGTAAAAAGTAAGGACTGCAAAGTGTTGTAGAAAAGCACTACCCAAGTAAGGTTGTAACACTGTGAGTGCTGAATCTGTTTAATGACAATGCTGTGTCGCATTTCCATGGAAACCTTTAATGGAGGCAAAAAAAAAGTGTCATTGGGTAGGCTCCTTGTTAGAGTTACAGGAAAAGAGAAGATTCCAGTGAGCCAATAGGCGGCAGTAATCCCACATACGATAGTGAAAGTCATCCTACATAATAACTTCCTTTCTTATCTATCTTAACAGACACAAAGGTTTTCAAAGGTAAGTGCAGTTAATTTGTTTATTTTTCTTTATATCTTGTAACATATTGCTGTAATATAGTCCTCTTTATATGAAAGTTTTGAGTTGTGGAATGAATCACTTGAATTTTCATTAATTCTTATTGGGAAATTTGGTTTCATATATGAGTGCTTTGGGTTACAGGAATATTTCTGGAACAAATTATACTCTTAAACCAAAGTTTTACTGTGTTTTTATGCTATTCATACTATGTCTTCCTAATGATGTGTAGGGTTATTGGGCCTATTGTAATTGCTTAATATAGTATAAAATAGATAACAATAAGTATGCTCTTCCTTAGAAGAAATTACAATGACTCACATAGTATAGTGCCTGATCTCAAAAATTGTATCTCTCTAGGGTTCTGGAGAAGTGACCTTCTATTTGAAGCACAAGATTTTCCTTCAAGGACTATTTTTGCTACTTTCCAGCTGAAAGGATCCACTTCATAATTAGACCTTGGTACCTTTGATCTATGATACAAGAAAGATAGATTAATAATCCCTAGGGTCCTTCCTAATTTTAGAGTCCTTATGAAATGGTGACATCCTTTAACATTTTAAAATTGTCTTTCCCCTCTTAAACATTTCATCCTGTTATTTCCGTTTATCAGCTCAAAGTTTAATTTTCATGCTTTGAACCATGGAAGAAAAATAATCTACTTGATTTCTTACCAACTTAGAGATGACATAAAACATTTCATTTCCCTGAAGTCAAGAGCAGAGTTTCAGATCAGGAATGTTTTAGTTACTTTTCTCATTACTGAGGCAAAATACTTGATGATCAAAATTAAAGGAGGAAATATTTATTTAGCTAGGTTTGTAGAGGTTTCTGTTCCTGTTTGGCTGGCTCCATGGCAGGATGGAATAGCAGAGGGCATCACAGAGGAGGAAAAGTTCATGGAAGTTGGGGGCAGATACCAGCAAGGCAGCAAGCTACAAGCTAGAAGAGACAAACAGTGATCTTCATTTTGTCCCTTGTATTCCATCCAGGGTACCCACTCTTATGGGAAGTAGCACTCATAGTCCAGGTGGGGAAGTCTTAATCCTAGCATCACACCATGAACCAATTCCAGCATCACATACTTGATCTTAGCATCACACACCCAGATCCGGCCTCCTCTAAAAAGACCCACCTATCACCACATTAAGCTCTGGGGAGACATCTTTATATTAAAAAATACCCAGGAGTCACAGAAATATCTGGAAACTTTGGGGTCTGTGTGTGGACTATGGTCCAGCCTGTGTAATGGAACAGATTCCAGAGGTATCTAGTTACTGAGTGAGGCTGAGGATGTTAGGCTTTTGTCATCAGGGTAACCTAAATGCTCAATGGCATGGAATCTCGACCTCCTCCTTCCCACTTTATGGAGTGTCTTAGACTTTCTCAGATTGTTTCCTTCTGTTCCTGGCTGCTGGGCCAGCAAGGACCCTCCATCCACAACTCCCATTATTTCTGTGGCAGGAGAAGAGGTAAATGGTGAGTACTACAGCACTGCAATTCAATAGTCTGGCTTCAATAATTACATGAGGCTTCTGCTTATTCTTTCTTGGTGAGCCAAACTCCATTCCCATGCTACTTTTTAAAGAGTTGAGACCTACTGGAAAGCTGTAGTATGGTTTGCTATATGGCTGTTTCTCTACAAAAGAACCAGAGACCCTCTCAACATGGATGAATTCCACTTGAACTTGCGTGTTACACAGGAAACCTCAGGGTTGGGAGTATCTGTTAAAAGCCAATACAGAACAGAAGTAACCAAGCAAAGTGAGAGAAGCTCACCTGCCTGCATCAGAGGCAGACTCAGCTGGCTCTGCCTTTGGAGGGCAGTTCTACCCTCCTTTGTCTCTGCTTGCTCACTTGGAGGATGGTTGTCATTGCATTTCCTCCTGTAAAGTACTGTGAGATAGTTGACTGAACTGAAACAAGAAAAGTGTGCAGTAGTGTATGAGGTACAAGGGATGATCAAAGATAAAGGGAATGTTTAAGTTTAAAAAAAAAAAAACAACTCTTGGGCCAGAGATTTAGCTCAGTGGTTCCAGCACCTGCCTTGCAAGCGCAAGGTCCTGAGTTCGATCCTGGTAACCATATACAATGCTGGGCATGGTGACTCATGCCCACCAGCCAACAATACCACATACCACAGTGCTGAGAATGGGGGTTCATGCCTGTAATCCCAGCACTCGGGAGGCAGAGACAGGAGGATTTCTGAGTTCAAGGCCTGCCTAGGCTCCACAGTGAGCTCAGGGCCAGCCTGAACTATAAAGCGAGACCCTGTCTCAAAAAAAAAAAAAATAAAAAAACAAAAAAACAAAAAAAAACTCTTGTTAAAATAAAAGACACATTGCCAAGAACAATCAGATAAGTGTGTTCAAACCAAGATGGAATATTTTGAAAGGCATTAATGTCAGTGTGGCTTTTACTGTAGCAAATTTTTATATTTAAGCCTCCATTATATTTTATGATAAGCCCTCATTGATGAAATGTCTTTGGGAATATTTGTTAAATAAAAACATGGTGTGTGTCCTCATCTACTTTATTCACCAGATCTGGCCCTATGTGAGTTCTAGCTCTTCCTCAAAGTCAAAATAACCATCAAAGATAACTAGAGTCAGTTGAAGACACTGAGGTATGCATGACAGCACAACTAAAGACATCAGGAAAGAGGACCTCTAGAACTCCTTCAGAGAGTGCCAAGAAAGATGTGATAAGCATGTTCGAAGCAAGGGAGAGAAATTTTTTTTTTTTTTTTGAGACAGGGTCTTGCTTTGTAGTTCAGGCTGGCCCTGAGCTTTCTATGTAGCCCAGGCAAGCCTGGAATTTAGCAGTCCTCCTGTCTCTGCCTCCCGAGTGCTGGGATTACAGGTCTGAGCCACCACGCCTGGCACTGTAGTATGTGGTATTGATTGCTGGTGAGCCACCACGCCCAGCATTGTTTGTGGTTACTGGCAATCCAACTTGGGACCTTGCGCTTGCAAGGCAGGTGCTGGAACCACTGAGCTAAATATCCTGTCCAAGGGAGAGAATTTTGAAGAGGATTAATGGCAATATGTCTTTTACTGTAATAAAGTTTAAGAGATTTTAAAAGCATTTACCATATTTTTATCATGCAATATATATCAACAGAATGTTACCTTGTAATATTGTGCTTCCTTCTTTACCTACTAACTTGGGTATCAGTCTCCATATCTTCAGCTTCTGTACTTGGAAATGTGAGTCTCTGCAGGTATCTGTCAGAGGAATGGTGTCATGTAGAAGCTAGCAAAAACACATTCCCTCTCTCCTTTAGGCTTCCATGTAACACTGAGTTCTGATGCAGAACTCCAGAGGGTATGTGGTATATTGTGTACATTTTCTGCACAGCTGAGGATGGATACCTGCCACCCCCATCTTTGACCTGGAAAGGCTACAGAACTGGAGACTCAGACAACTCTGAAAGACAGGATCCATGCAAAAGGGTCACCTGAGAATCCTGGGAAATGGGACTGTGAACACTAGAGAGGGATCTTGCTGTGTATTCTATGGGCAGGGAATTTAATGGGATTTTGTAAGCTACTTGCAACAATCTGAGCACTCTACATTCTCAGATGAGCCCTGCAAGCATGGAGTCTGCATTTATACATTCAAATTCTCTAAATAAGATTTCTTATAATGTGTGCATTCAAATGTTGCTGCTGCAAAGCTATGAATTTTCTGATTTTGTCAGATTCTGATAAGATTAAAAAAACAGTTTTATGCACTCTCGTTGGCTGAATTGAAGAAGTAATTTCTCATACAATTGAAATATAAAACTTGGTAGATGCCTTTCCCAGTGGGACAGGAAGTAATTTATCAGTTCCTATTAGCTTCAGCCACCAATCAAGAGAGTCCTTGGCTTGAGTCCTTTTGTGAATGTGGAAAATTTACAACTCACTAATTCCTCAGGCTGAAAGAAATTCCACAGAGCAGAGTTGTTCTTGATGCTGATCCTGGGACCTCCAGGTAAGCAAGAGCTCTTCCATCTACCAGCAGATACAAAATTAGTCTTGCCCAAAGTGGCTGTTGGGAAGGCTACAAAATTGAGGAGAAAATTAGATCTTTTAGGATTTAATATTGTAAGTAACCTGATGACTTTTGCATTGTTTTTTTCCTGATTTTAGAAACATTCAAGAGAAAATTTCTTGTATTTTAAAATTTTTGTTGTGGAAATCCTTGCTAGAAGTCCTATAAATTGTGGTTTGTATTCTCAGATTTAGAAACAAGAAATTTGGACCTGCTCAGCTTCTTTTCTTGCATCCTCTGGCATCTTCACTTTCCTGAAGATTTTTCCTTTAGAGAAAAATCCATGTGGTAACCAGGTCTCCCATCAGACCAAACATTGATTTGAGCACAGTTTCTCAGAAAGAAACTTGAGCCATGGTTTCCTAGACAGCCTGCACACTGAGCAGTCTTCTGTAGCCGCCAGTGGCACTGATTTCTACATTTAAGGGAATCAGAAGAAAGCAAATATTTATTTAAACACCAAGATATAAAAAAAATCCAGATTGGAGTTTTTTTTTCTTTAAAATAAAATTCCCTTTACTTCTTTGAAAAGGGAAGATAGGGGCTCTTTTAAAACGGATATTGATGAAAACTTTTCCTTATTACCAATTTCCAGGGAACATTACTGCGAGGTCCGACCAATTCAAAACAGCCCAAAATAGCATTCCTGCCACCTTCTCTTCCCATAATGCACTGCCCAAAACATGACTATTTCCCACCAAGAACTCCCCTTCTCTTTTCTACAAGGGCCTGTTTTCTACCACAGCTCCATTGTGTCACTGCCCATCACATTCAAACTCACCAATTAAAAAATTACACAGTGCTGTCCCACCCCTGACCACTAGTCCCTGTCCTAAGGCTGCATATAATTTCCTCCATACTTTGTTCGCTACTCTCTTTTTGTTCTTGAAGTAGATACCTCTTCAGATACCTCTTGAAGTAGATACCAGCAGATACCTCTCCTCAACAAAGCCTGCTACAGGACAGCTGAGTCTCAGCCAATTTTTATTTCCTATCAATTACCTTGGTTATGATCAAGGAATATGCTTTGAGGCATGGAGTGTATGACACGAGGGGTTCCATTAGCATAGATGTCTTTTTGTGAAGAGCCTTCTGGTCTCTGCATAGGCAGACAGGTCTCTATGCCTCTGTGTATTTTATCTAGGCCTTCAAAATACTTTGAAAATAATGTCCTCTGATTTGTTCAGGGCTGTGGCAATGACACATGAGACATGAAATGCTTGAGGCAAAAGTAGATGGGCACTGTGAGCCTACATTTTGAGAGATTTATCTATATTTCAATGAATTTCCCCAGGTATGATCTCTCTGGGAGCTGCTGGGTGTCTGCACATCAGAAAGATCTGGCATTTCAGGCCTTAAGTGAGGGCAATGGATCCTTCCTTAGCCTTCATGACTAGATGACCCCAAGTTCTCCCAATGGACACTTGATTCCCTGTTTGCATGAACCAATGCATTTGTAAAATGCTTGCATAAGGGCTAGCTGGGTCATGAAGGACAGCAACGTGTGGAGGGGTGGCGCTGATCTCCACAACTCTGGAGCACTGTGGGACAGACGCTGGCCTGTGAGGAGAGAAGGGGGGAGAGAGAGGCTGGAGGCCTTCGGTGCTCAGAACATGGTCAAAATGAAGGAGAGTCAAGGGCAGCTGCAGTGTGGAGCCTTCGCTTCTCAGGCAATGTCTGCTAGGAAAAGTCAAAGGTATACTCCTGGAAAGGTCCCCAAGGACAATGTTAAGGGGATAAGGTCAAGTGAAACTCAGGCAAAGGTGACTGCTTGAGAAGTGTAGGAGTGTGATCACCCACACCAACCTTGTCACACTAGGACATGAAAAGTGTGCTCACCCACACTGACACCTGGTGTACCAGGACACGAGAAGTGAGGTCTCGAGACCTACACCGACATCTACTACACTAGGGCAGAGAGAAGGGAGGTCATCCACACCAACATCTGTCACACTTGGAGAATGAGCAGTGACTCACCTGCACCAGTTTCCGTGATACCAGGACAAATCCTCAGAGATGGAAAGAAACCCATTTCCCGGTTTCCCAGGGAAATCGGCACCCAGAGTGGGAAGGATCTGCTGTGTGTTTAGTGAGCAAGTGGGAGTGATCTGGAGCATCAGGTGCTCCTCATGGTGCTGGTCACCTGGTTCTCACGATGCTCCACCCTGCAGTGTCGCCGCAGCACAGTCCTGTAAATGTCGAGCCCAGGCCTCAGAATTTGCAAGCGGAGCTCCTTCCACCCTTGCAGCTACCTTCCAGTCTATATTCAGTGCTTCACCAACACTGTGTGAGCCCCTGCCCTGTGCTGCATTGCATGCTTCTGGAGCTTCCTTTCCCTGCTGATTGTCCCTGTAAGATAAATTAATGTGGTAATCACGCCTGGCTTTGGAGTGACAGGCAAAGGAAGTAATGCTGAGCTAGACTTAAGGGAGACAGAGCAGCTTGTTTTGTCATTTGTAGAATTCCGGATGTCTCAGGATTCTATTCACTTAAATTGGTATTGAATTCAGTTCTATGAAACATCTTTACTAAAAATGATCTGGAAGTGTGGTATAAGCAGAACATTAAAAAATAATACCAGAATACTAAGTTGGGAAGTGTGCAGAAGATGGACTAATCATTTTATCATCTACTCAGCACACAGTACTTGTACAGTTCAGTGTATCTACTGATTAAAAGTGGGTCAGATCTATCTTTGCTAACAACACTGCTCAGTTTGTAGCTGGCATCCCAGTTGACTTTCTTCACATGTATATTCTTATACTTGACACCTTTTCATTTATGTTAATTTCAGAATGTCGATTCATCCTTTATGTGGATTCAGAACTCAAAGAGAAAATATTTTTGACAGAATGAGGTAGCATAAACAGGAACAAGAACAGGGAATAACATGAACGAAGACACTGGAGCCAGTTAACTGCATGGAGACCAAAGCCTTCTACCCTGACCTTTATAGAGTCTGTTCTATTTTCCCAGTGTGTATCCAGCAAGTGTTCCACAGAGATACCTCTTTGGAAGAACTTGGAAAGAGAGGTTTAGAACTGAGCTTATCTTTTCCAACTACAATGTGGTGTAGATTTGAGATCAAGAGACCTGGTTTTAACCCTTGTTCTGAATTTTTTCGGTTATGTCATCTGATGAAGTCATTGAATCTCTTTGAGCCTTGGTTTCTTTATTCAGGGAAAGGCTGCTGATGCATGTCTTCCAGGGTGATGCTGTGATGTGAATGCAGTGATATGCTTGACAGAACGTTGTGAAGCATTAAAGTATGTAGAAGTTGGGATGACATTGGATTAATTCTCAAAGAATGGGGAGTACTATTGCATTGCCCCTGAAGCACTTCAAATAATTATCGGCAGAATGGCCAAGAACACTTAGAAATATGGATAGGAAATTCAGTCTGGAAAAAATGTTAGTAAATACTCAGGGACAGTAGAAAATTGGCAGAGTTTTGTATTGGCAAAATTAATGAAACTATTTTTCAAATGCTTGGGTTCAACAAACTAAAATGAATTCGCCAAGCACCTTTTCTTATTAATTTTGGATCCCTTGTTTGTTTCAGTTAGAACATGATCCATAAGCCTTTAATTCATTTGTACTTAATTTACTAAAAGGCATTTTTTTTTTAGCAACGATCAGATGTCCCAGCAGCTTGTTAGGTCTACTGTTTTCCACATTTCTTTCCTCAAAATCTTTATTACCGAGATCTGAAAAGGATATAGGGGTATATTTAGAGATCTTTTATGTAAAATCCTATCTTCTAAAACTTTTTGCTATGCTCCATGTGTGCATCATTCCTAATATTTACTGAGAGGAATATTTTGTATATATTTCTATACAAGATACACTTATAGAATAATGTAACATATTTTGTATGTATATATATATAAGATAGTGGCTGTTGGCTATTCAGGATGTGACCTATTGCTTGATTCCTGTGCCTCCCCTTCCCTCCTGATGATGGGACTAGTAGGCTGTAAACCCAAAGATCTGACTGTGACCTTTTCTAGCTGGAAGCTAGGCTGCAGAGGATAGACTGGATGTTCAGACCAGGAAAACCTGGCTGTCCTCTTGTCCTCCTTACCGATCTATTTGCTGCACACTATAGCCGGCTGAATTTGTCAGAGCCATGTCCTGGCCAGGCCACACACCCTGGACCTGTCCTTAGTCCATCAGAGTTGATGAAATTATTTTGGTATTTTCCACTCATTTGGGCCAGTCATTTCTCCTACCTCCTCCCAAGGGGACGGGGAAATGCAGGTATAGCCAGGAGCAAGCAAGCTTCACCTCAGCATCGCTCCATTCACCTTAGCTGTGGGGAGAGGGGTGGGGCAAAGAGAGGCAGAGCGAGTAAGCTTCAAGGGAGACCATTGTGGAGACTGCCCTTGAGAGCTCACAGCTATCTCTCCTCACTTTGCACTTGCTGGTTTTTCCTTTTATCCTCCTAAAGGAGCTCAGGGCTGAGGAGGCTCTCTGCTGATTCTGACAACATGGCTCCCTAAAGGCAGAAAGTGTTAGCAGGGATCCAGTCTCCAGGCTTGTGTCAGGGAAGGTGCTTAGCAGACATGAGAGGGACCAAAACAGGGAGAGGAGAAAGGGGAACCTGCGACCTACTTGTATTCTGTGTCTGCTGTGGCTGGACCCTGAGTCAGACTCATACTGTGAGTTAGGGTGTTTAAAAGGAAAGTCACTTGACCTTCAGGTGTCCTCTGAGGGGTCATTCTGCATCCTCACAGAGTCCATCTCTACAGCCAGGACTGCTTGAATGACAGTGACTCATCCCCCCTTTTAAAATAGCATCTTGTCCCTATCCATGTTGTGAAGATAATAGGAAATCCACACTGTAAAACATTTTCTCCCTATCTACTCTACCCACTCCACCCATACTGGTTACTGAACCCAGGGCCACACTTATGCTCCTCCAGCCAGCCAGATAGAAGGAAGCACAGGACTCACAGGTGCTGTGAGCTCCAGGGGCCAGTACCTTCCTGCATGACAGAACTCAGGCACAGGGTGGACGAAGGCCTCTGAAATTCACAGATGGGCCCTGATTTACAAGCTCCACAAGGGTGCTTCTGTGGGATGCTGGCCAGGCATCTGTGGGGACAGCCACAACTCAGGATGCTCCACTGGGCCTCCAAGCACCACTGGAAATATAATGCTCCAAACCAGCTCTTTCTTCCAGAAGGGAAGGACCTGGAGTGTACCAAAGGCTGCTGGGCAAATGAAACTGAGACCCAAGTGGGTTCAGGGATCTGAAACATCCCTGGGCCCTTCATCGGCTCAAGCGTGACCGGAGGAGGGTAGGTGTGGCCCCTCTGCCACCTCCCACTTCCCCGGGCCTCCCCAAAGCAGAGCTTTGTTTCCACTGCACAAGAGAAATGTTTTGCAAAACAGAGCAGCAACTTCAGGAGACAATCCAACCCAATGAAATCACCTATATCTGTTCGACATATTAGGTTGGAACCAGATATAAAATATATTTACATGTAATATGTGTACAAATAACCATATTTACATGAGTAAATGGGACACAGCAAAGGCTGTGATGAGAAATTTTTCTCTTTTTCCACTTGGATTCAAAAGGTTCATTTTAAAATGCTACCCTTGCAAGACTGTACTCCCCTTATGACGTGTGCCCCCTGTGCCTCTGTGTTCTGGCAGGATCCTCGGCTTTCCTTGCTCTTTCTAGGGACTTCTACATGACTTTCTGACCTTACACAGTCTCTCCCCTCTGCCCTGCAAGGAAATGTGCTACAGTGACTGTGAGCTTCAGGCCGGACTCCCTCAGCCTCCACCCACTACACTCACCCAGACTTCTCTGCTTTCATCATGCCTTCTCTTCCTGCCTCCACTGCTGATATAAAATATATCAGCCTGAGGATGGGTGAAAGAAGACACATTGATTTTCATCCCTTTATTTTTGAGAGAGTGTGCATGGAATACATCTGAACTTCCCCAAACTCTTCTTTCCTAAGGATATGAAGTAAGGAACTGGGCTACTTTATCTTTGTGACTCCAGATGCATTATGCATCTGGCCACCTTTCTATTTTAACTGTCCTATTTAACTTGACCAATGGGGAAGAAATTTCTAGGATCCCAAATTAGAAAAAAATGGTTTAGGAGGATATTACAAAGAAATATGGAACTTCCTGATAAGTGAAAATTATGCTTGTGGTATTGGAGCTAGAGGGATGGGGATGGGAAACTTCCTGGTTTGCCTTTACCTATATCCTGACCTGAATGTAGGCTGACTCAAGCCACAAAATTCCAGGCCTGAGCTGGGGATCACTGGCCCAGTCTAGTAGTCCTTCTGGCATAGAATAGACTCTTGATTACTTAGAATTCCCTATGATTAACTTGGAGCTCATGATTCAACAGATGGTCCTTGAGATGGGGGAAGTAGCTCTCCTGAGCTTAATATCTTTTAACAAGTAGTTAAATACAACTCAGCCAGAGTAGAAAGCTCCATCTTCATTAGCTAAATGTTCCTTGAAGTTTATTTTATTTTTACTATGATAAAATATGCATAGCACAAGTTCATTTTAAGTCTGTTTAGGTGACAGTTCAGGGGCATTATGTACATTTACAATGTGCAGCTCTCACCACAGAACTTTCTCATCATCCCAAACAGACACTTTGTTCCCACTAAGCAGTAACCCCTGTTCCTTATGCCCGGCCCTTGGCAACCACTTTGGTGCTTTCATTCAATGCTTTCTGTGGGAGTTGGATAAGAAGTTTGAGCCCAGCCTGAACAATAGGGTGACTTAGTGAAACCTTGTCTCAAAATAAAATATAAAAAAGGGGTTGGGAATGTAGTTCACTGTAAAGGTCTTGGTTTCAGTCCCGAGTATGATATAACACAAACACAGTCAAGCAGAAAATATCATACAAGAAAACCTGTTCATTAAAAGGAGTGTAGGCACCCAAGAATTTGGTCTGGAACTGCAAAGTGACAGTGACAGTGTGCCACCCCCCTCTAGCCCCCTGGCCTCTGGGAAGTGGGCAATTGTCAGGGGTTGTGGAATCCTGTTTTAGTAAAGTATGTATTCATCTACCTTTTGTCCATTTTCAAGGGGATTGGATCCTGCCCTGAGGTGCGCGTGGCTAGGTGGGTTCTTTTTGGTGACTATGTTCTTATCTGCTCTCACTCAGAGACCCATCAGCTTTGACCCAGCCAGCACCAGTATATGCCTGCAGGTCCCAGACTTGGAGAATCAATGGAGCTATCAATCTCTTCTTGCCCAGGAGTTTGGAAACTCAGAACCTGAGCCACTTGCTGAGGATCTGAGGTGAAAATTCTAAAAGGTGAGTATATTAGTTAGGAGAGGTGGCCACAACAAATATCACAGACAGAATGGCTAAAGAAATAGACAACTATTTCCTCAGCTCTGATGACTGAAGGTCAAGGCCAAGATGTGGGCAAAGTTATATTTTCCTCAGGCCTGTCACCATGGTGGGTAAGCTGCCATCTTCCTGTGTTGTCATATAACCGTCTCCCTCTGTAAGTCTATGCCCTAGCCTCCATCCTCTTATACAGGCACCAGTCAGGTTAGATCAAGGCCCACCTGAATGTCCTAACTCAACCTCAAGTACCTCCTCAAAATATTTTCTACAAATACAGCCTCATTTTGAAGTGAGGGCTAGAACGTCAACATGCTGATTTTGGTGAGACACAATCAGTCTTTGTCAGGATGCTGTCATGGCTGCTGCAAGTACTGAGAGCACTAGTCAGGTCACAGGAGAACGGAGTCAACTCCCATGGAGAACGGAGACAGCATGTGGGACAGTGTGGAGAAGGTACAGTCCAAGTGTTTTATGGGACTGGTCCCAGGTGGGGACTGGTTCTGTCTCCTTGAGGAAGCCAAGGAAGGACCTATCTTTTCTCTCTTATTGGGGCCCGCACAGCTGCCTTCTTGCAGGGAAATCTGCAGCTGAAAGGTTCTAGAAAGTGACCATTTTTGTCCACAGAAATGTGGTGTTTTCTTGTACAGTTCAGCATGTGTCTAGAGAGGGGGTAAAGTTAGTCCAAAGATCAAGTCTCCCCAGATGTTCCAGGCCTAATTTGTGTTCATTATGCTTTGGGATCAGGGTGATTAGTGCCGTTTGCCGAAGGATCTGAAATAATTCCAGTTTTATCCATTTTCCCTGAAATTTAGTCTTTTAGCCAAACAGTGTGGAACTTGCCCTCATGTTTGTTAAAAAGGTTAAGGAAAATGTCATCCAGCTTGGAGAGGAGCTCTGAGCTGTTGGTGGAATCAGTGGGTGTTTTCTAACAGTCCTCAACAGAGACCACATCCTCACCCTTTCTGGCAAGGCCACAGCCTCATCTCTGAAGTCACACAGTCAGGTCTTGTACTGGTTAGAGTTCCCTAAAGAAGCAGAATCAGTAGAAAATATATATGTAATTATACAAGGGAATTTATTAGTGAGGCTTATGGGATCAGAGGCAGAAGAGCCCACATTGGCTTTGTGCATAGCATAGACTTACAGAAGAGTCTACATCTGCTATGTGCATAGCAAAGCCAGAGGATCCATTAGCTTCTCAACCCAAGAAGCTGGAGGCTGCAGATCAAGAGGGATCAAGATGTAGGACCAGTGCACAGTCAAGGGCTAGAAGCTCACTATTGGGTGGGTGGTCCAAGTCTTTCAGTGAAAAGCTGAAGACACTGGAGACTGATGTTCACAATGATGTTAACAAAGACGCACTCACTCAAGCAAAATGAGGTTTTTCAAGAAAGGGTGCACTTTTTCCTTCTTTCCTTACTATTCCATCCAGGCATCAAGCCTGTTGGACCATGACCAAGGTAGACCTTCTGCCTTACTTTGCTGGTTTATTTCTCAATCATCTCTGGAAGCATCTCACAAACACACCTAGAAGTGTGCTTTACTAATCTTTTAGGCATGTCCTAGTGCAGTCAAGTTGACAAATCACCACTAATCGACCCAAGACTTCTGCTCAGAGCCCAAAACCCTATGCTTCTATGGATGGACAGTCCTCACTTGCCTGGGATCAGAGTCTCCATGTCCTCTGCCTAGTTTCCTTTCTCTTGTTTGATTATTTCAACTGAATTTCCTTATAAAACCCTCTATTAGATTTTGAAAACAAACTGAAAAATACCTACATTCAGAATTTTATAAAGGAACTACATTTTGTGTTGCTTTAAAGAATCTTGAGTAAGAGGACAGGACGAGATGGATGTCTGTAGGCAACTATTAAATTAATTAATGAGAATGATTGAATGTGAATATTTAAACCGAGCATTTTCTGTGTACTGTTAATTACACTGCATGTGTAGCAAATCTCTTTTTCAAAGATAGTTCAAAGGCAAATGTCAACCTGGTTCTTCTCAAATTATGTACATACATACATAAACAACTTCTGAATGAATGCAGCATGCATTAATAAGGTTTTACTAATCTTGGCTATGAGTAATGTTTAAACCAGTTGTGTTTGACCTTAGTAACACTGGACACAAGGAAATCCACTTCAAAGTGGTATATCTAAAAATGAGCTTTTAAATGGGTTACATTAGGCAGGCATTTCAAATGCATCTCATTTTAAAATGGGAGCTCCGCCAGTGGGACAAGAGGATCTTGAGCTTAAACTTTGGAAGGTGTTTCACTATGTTGGCTACAAAGCAAATATCAGTTTGATGGAATTGCCTTGGAGGGGAGCTGGACCTCCTGGGAGGGCGGGACTGCTGGGCATTGGGCAACTTTAGGCTTAGTGAGAGTGAGTGACAATGATTTTCATGGATGACCCATGTGAAGAACTATGAGCTAGCTGTCACCAGCCATAGGGACACTTTACAGATGTCTTGCATCTATCTCCTATTTTTATTCTGATATGCTCTCATTGGGCAAGAATGTGTCCTTTGTGCTTAAACTCTGTATGTGCCTGAAGGTGATGAGAGGCAAGATACATTTACAAGTGACTTTATCATCACCTGGGCTCGGGGCTTCTGGCCCAGGGAGATCGAATGGTTCAGTGGACGGTGCTGGGTTAGACCTTAGCTCTGTCATCCACTCAATTTAGATCTTATTCAATTAATTTGGGCCTCTTAGAACCTTTTAGGGTCTCAGTTTTATCATTTAGAAAGTCAAATAAATGTAAAGAAGGAACAAATATCATTTAGAAAGAACAAATAGATGTAAAGCTTACTGTTACTATTTTATTACCCATGGCTATATGGCACATCCCAACCCTAGTGCCTGAAACATGGGTGGTGTTTGTAAATGCTAATACATTTGCTCACCATTCATTCAATATGGATTTATGGTGATATGTATCTCTATTTTTCACTCTCCCCAATTCCAAGTTGGAGCTCCCTTTTTGCCGGGAAAACAGGTGTGGCAGGTTGGAAACAATTCCTGGGAGTGAGATGGGAGAAGCATTTTTGCTCCTGAGCCGGTGTTAGAGTCATGGGCAGACATTCAGGCATCCCTGTGCCGCCAGCAGACAAGGCCACTGCAAGGTTTCACCCTGCTCTGAATGTCTGTGTGAGTTCTTCAGAGTGCTGCGACTGTATCTTTACTTAGTATTGATAAGAAACTGAAAGTTACCAAATTGAATGCTGCCCTCTTTGTTTGAGGTAGACCTCAGGACTTTGCGCCTGGACATCTGTGTCACCTCTTACATAAACCCCACCCAAAAGAGGATATTCGACTACAGAAGGGGAACATCTGCTTTACTCTATGGGGGGGGGGGAATGTAAAATTGCTTTCTCCTTACACTTGGGTTTTCAGATTCTCTTTACAATTTCAGAAAATTTCCTGGTGAAATACATGAGACTTTAATTCCACAGAAAACTTAAGAAAGGAAAAAAACCTCACTTCTGAAACAAAACCCTTCCTGTCTTCATCTATTCTGATCATGGAGGACAGAGGAAGGCCGATTTTGTTTTCAGAGCTCAAGGATGAATGAAGACTCCTAAATGGCTATTTTTTTAATGCTCAACAAGTTATTTGTCCCAGGTAGGAAGATGTGCATTTAAAATTCAGGGGTAAGGTGACATCTTCCACAAAAGTGTCCCTTAGGCAGGTTCCAGAGACTGCAGCTTGGTAGGCTGGATGCCATTGTGCCACATGAAACCTCTTGTGCTTTGGGGTGAGAAAAGCACAGGAGAGAAAGACAGGAGGGTAGTGCCATCTTCCCAGTGTTGCAAAGAGACTTGAGCCTTGCCAGACCCCATGTTACACCTGCACATCCATCAGCTGTGTGGCTCCAAAAAGTCCGTCACACACAGGGACCACTGTATTGACCCTCTGCTTGGTGTGGCTTCCTGAAATACAAACCCCTGGTCCAGTGGATCTGTTTGGTTCTGGAGAATCAACTGAGATTTTGATCCTACTGCCATGAAGGGACAAAAAAAAGTGAGAAACAAGCTAGAAGTCTCCTGAGATCTTTCTTAGGAGACAGAGGACAAATTTGGCCTGATCTATGTGTATATTCACTATTGCACACAGTGTCAGTGTGGATAGGCTCCTTAATTTCCTACTTTTCTCAACAATCAAGGAAAATAGAGTAGTCCTAGGGGTGTCCCTGGACTGCTAGTAGAACTTTGTGAGGTTATGAGGGTACAATGCAGCCTACACACTATGGGAATGGAGTTGGAGTGGGAGTGGGGGTCTTAGTTGGAGTCAAAGTGTTTATTTGATGATCCAGACCCCTATGAAGACATGAGTGCAGTTTTCTAGGGCTTTTTGGGTGTTAAGTTTTGCAGGGCACCCTGGAAACTCATTCTAAGGAAAGAAGAGGTGCTAGAGAAATGTCAAGATGAGTTAAAGGGGGGAAAGAAGGAAGGGAATCTAGAATGTGAGACATGGTATGTGTCCCTTCTCGAGGCCTTTTCTGTATTCACTTCTACAATACACCTGGAGAGGTTGCCACAGCAGCAGTAAGAAAGCAGATAACAACTTCCTGTCATTTCTGGGGTGGGAACTAGTACAGCATTGGCAGGACACATGGATGGCAGGATGCTGCGATGGTGCACTAGAAGCTCTTGCAGGACATGGGCCAGAAGGCAGCAGCAAGGCTGTAATTGTCTCTTGTGGTCTCACAGCAGGGTGGGTTCTGGGAAGGGCTAGAGGGGTGGTCTGACCACTGCAGAAACAGCAAGAAGGAGTAACCTTGGCACAGACATTACCACACTCAGAGGAAGTAGAACCAGAAATCTCATAGTTAGGAGGCATCATTGAAAAGCCCAGTGAATGCTTATACTTTAATAATTTTGTCACAGTAAAAGACACATCACCATTAATCTCTCAAAATAAATCTCCTTTCTCCTTCAAACACACTTATCTCATCATTCTTACCACTTTCTGAAGCTGTTCTGGAAGTCCTCTCTCGTGAATGTTTTGTGAGGGATGGTGAATGCTGATCTACTGCCACTTAAATTTAGGCCAGCCAAATTATTATTGCGTTCTCACCCACCTTACCCATAAGATCTGGCATTCTCTCACTTCTGGGTCTTCACTGAGGTCAAAATGATAATGACAGATGAAAGTTCTGAATCATTTCATGAAATCTAGGCATGCTACTGTATCTAACAACGCTCAAGGACAGAAATTCCAGAATTGCCTCACAGAGTGGCAAGAAAGATGGTGTCAGTGTGTTAGAACTCAGAGGGAGTGTTTTGAGGGAATTAATGGTAATATGTCTTTTACTATAATAAGCTTTTAAAATTTAGACATTTATTATATATTGATCATACCCTTGTATAAGGGATAGAGTTGGGAAGAGGGGTAAAGTGGATGCTACAGCAGCAAATAACATCAAAGAAGACAAGGGAGGCAGAGGAGGGAAATGGTAATGTTATTTTGTTTAACCATTTATTTTACCTGGGGACTCCCAAGGATCTTGGTGGGAAGGTGGAAGTCTTACAATCGCAGGGGAGGGATAGGGAAGACACAGTCAATGGTCCTCTTTTAACAGCAATCCTTCCTATGGGCCCTGCTTGGAATGGACTTGGAAAGCATAAATTACATATCATTTGTTGCAAATATCCAGTTCCCAAAATATTTTCTACCTCTCAAGAAGATGTATGCATATATAACATATGTATTCTTGTCATCAGTTGAATTATTTTGCCTTCCAGGTAACCCATAGACATCTAAATGACTTTTACTTGACTGTCAGGGCTGGAGAGTAGCTGGGTAATGGATTGCCATGGGGGACTCATGGAGCAACTAACCAGTAAGGTCTTTGCTGCGTTCTTTAGCAAGGAAGTAGAAGGAACTTAGGGGGTAAATGATTCTTCTTGCAATCTGGCTGGGAAAAAGAAACTGTACTTGTGAAAAGCAGTTAACATTTGCTTTGGAATTCTGACCTGACTGGCATTATAGAAGGGACAACCTTAGTGTTATTTAGCTAATATTATAGAAACTGGCCTTATCAAGGTGGGGGAGAGAGACATACCTTTGCTGCTTCCCTGTGCACAGAAGGCATAGTTTCTCTGGAATTCTAGTAGAGTTGCAATGAGGTTTAATATACTACTTTTTGGGGGAAGAAAATTGTTTTGTTTTGTTTTGTTTTTTGGTTTCAACACATGTCAAGAATTAGTTGCATATAAATGGACTTCCAGCACATATTTCTAATAACCATTTTGCTTCACTTTTAGTTTGTCATTTTTTCCCCTTTCTCTTTGGTATATATTTAACATTCACGTTATCTCACAGCAGCCTGGGATGAGCCACTTAGGATCATCTCTGTTCCCATTACACTTATGTCTTTTATTTAAGGATGCTAATTTTCCTAGCAACTCCTCATCTGCCTCTTTACTCCTCTAGTTTCTAAAAGCGATGCTAATCAGCACTCTCTCCCAGCAGCTGTCTCAGCATTTCAAATGACAGTAAGGACATCCTGCACTGGTGATATTCCTTCAGGCCTGCTTCCTTTCTGGCCTCCTATCTTTTTGATTTCTGTTAAGGACTTCTTGGAGAGTTTCTTAACATCCAGTGGCCTCTGGCCTACTGCTCTGCCAAGACTTGACTCCAAACTTACTAATTATGGGAATTATGTGTGAAAATAAAAAAAGGAAATGGCTCAAGCAAGTCTAGTGTAGTGAGGCCACTATAGAATGTTCAATAGAGAAGCAGGCTATGGAAAAGCAAGAATTCCCTGTACTAGTCCTTTTCCTCGGATGAGGATTTAGCTCAGATGACACTGTGCTTACCTTGGAAGCACAAGGATCTGAGTTTGATCCCCAGCACCACCATACAAAAAAAGTGGCTACTTCTTCTTGTCAAGGAGATACAGTACCCAACACCAACCATGTAAAGGAGGAAAGGTTCACTTGGCTTATAGTTTCAGTAGGTTGAGTCCTTTGTTGGCTGGCTCCAAGGCCAAAAAGGCATGGTATAGTGGAGGAAAGCTGCTCCCTCCACGGCAAATAGAAAACAGAAAAGTGAAGGGAGAAAGTAAGGAGAGGGATATAGCCTTCCAAGTCACACGTCAGTAACTTTTCTTCATGCAGGAGCCACTTCCTAACAGCATACTTGGTGATGAACTCATCAACTGGCCATTGATGAGTATATCTATGATCCAATCACATTGCAAAAGCCCTACATCTGAACACATGAGAATTTTGGGGAACATTTTAGATCCAAAGTACAACATGCCCTCAATGCCACCTGCCTTTGGGCTAGCTTCCTTCATTTGACAAAGGCCAGCATCCCTGGCCTAGCTCTTACTGTTAATATAGGTTGGTTTTCTTTGGAAGCAATTCATTCATTTTTTGTTTCAGGTCCTCATCCCTTAATATTTTGCTGTTTTTATCACCACGCTAAAAACTTCAAAATCAGCATCTACCAAATAGATCCATCTGCAATTCTGGGGTTATTCTTTCTTGTACTTCTTGAGGCCATGACAGTGAAAAAGAAAAATGAACAAAAATGAGTTCTTTCAGCTTTCTTTCTGGTGATGACTAAATATCTAAAATCACAATTTAAAAGAAGAGAAGTTTAATTTGATTCATGGTTTGGGGGGACTCAGTCCATGGTATTCTGGCTCCAAAGCAGAAAAGTGGTGATAAAAGGGCCTGGTGGAGGTAGACTGTTCAAGTTATGGTGGCCAGGGCAGGAAGCAGAGAGAGACGGGAGGAATCAGGGAGGGAGATATACTGGGTCACACTCCAGTGACATTTCTCTTCTAACCACACTTGTCATAATTTGCTTGTTGCAAAGTCAGAATACCCAATATCCAAAGTTAAAGGTGGAAAGATTTATTTCACTTCAGAGTTTGTAGTGGTGTCCATCTGTAATTGGCTGGTTCTAAGGCAGGGTGGTATGGCAAAGGGGCACAGCAGAGAAGAAACAGTTCATGGTAGACAGATAGGAACAAAGCAGTGAAGTAGTGAAGCAGCAAATGACAACCAATAATAGCCTTTTTTCTGTCCCTTATATTCTATCCTGGATACATGCCATTAGGGTGGTAATATTCATACTCAAAATAGGGCTTTTCATCATCCACACTGGGAACTATGTCAAACAAATCAGTGAAATAATTTAATAATCACACGTTCTTGAAACCAGCACAATACACTTGGTCCCCACATTACACACTTAATCCCAGAATCCCACACGCACAGTCTAGATCCAATTTCCTCTGAGAAGCCCTGCCTATGAATGCATGAGGCTTTGGAAGGACATCTTCAAATAAGGCCGCATCAAGCAGCACATATTGTTATAGACTGTGTCTAGTCTAGTTTGGTATAGTTCTGAATTTAGATAATGGGAAGACCTAACCTGAACATGAGTGCTACCTGCTCTAAGCATATGTAGCCTGGATAGAACATAAGACACAGACACAGACACAGACACAGACACAGACACAGAAAGAATATAAGGACAAAGGGTTGCTGTCATTGCTTGCTGGTTGCCTTTGCTGCCTTCTGCCTACCATGAACTATTTCTCCTGTGAGATACCCCTCTGCCACTCCACCATGCCTTAGAGCTAGCTAACTATGAATTGAAATCTCTAGAAACTGTGAGCTGAATATACCTTTCCTCCTTCAACTTTGGGTGCCAAGTATTTTGTGTCAGCAATGAGTAAGACAAATTGTGAAATTATCAATAGATCAACCTGATGACTATAGTGCCCTGGATCTAATCACCTCTCCAAAGCCTCACATGTGAACAAGTGAGAATTTTGGGCAACATTCCAGATCTCAACAATAACAATTCCTTAGAAAGGAACTAAAAGCATGGCAATCAGATGACATGTCATTAACTTAAGTATTTGTGTGTCTAAATCTTTCAAGGTTGTCTACAGATAAACACAAAGGAAACGGATGAAATTATTAACCCAGGTAGACAACTGTTCAGTGATCCCACACTTACAATCTATGACTTTTCTTGAATGTTGGAAAGATTTTCTCTCCTTGAGTTCCCATTAATTTAAATCAAAACTAAAGTTCAGTGGCTCTTCTCTACTGGTGACATTTTCTACTTCACACATTGTCAACCTCACTTAACACATTGTTCTTTGGGTTCTGTCACCTTGTGGGAAATTGAACACCCCAAACTGCAATGGCTCTTCTGCATGCCAGTGACTCTTCTCTCTCCCTCACACCCTTCTGTTTCTGAACCCACACTCTGCCTAAACCCTGAGCTAGGGGTTAGTGATCCAGCTGAGCAGTCACTAACATTACCCAAGTTGGGGCCAGCCCTGACTAGGCCTGGCCTCTCTGTGCCTCACTGGTGAGTTACTGTAGACTCAGCAATGAGAGGGATAGGTTGACTATGAAGTTGACTGAAACACCAGATGTCTGCCACAAAGTAGACCCTGGAAAATGGTAGAGAAAGACTGCAGTGAAGTTAAAGGGAGAAAGAGAGGAGAAGAATCCCAGTGAGCAGATAGCCCATGAACCAAGTTAGAGCCAGAATTATATATTCTGCAAGAATTTGTGGTTAGCTTTAAAAGAATACTCTTTGGGAATACATTTAAAAGTTCATATTTTAGGTTTCCCGGTGAAGATTGCTCTACCAACCTAGGCTCATGTCTCCTCACAGAAATGAGTAGGCTGGCCCTTGATAGGATGCATCCCCTACAGAATCCCTCCACTCCATCGTGGATTGCAGTTGTATCTTTGGCATTCAAGCTTTGGGCTCATGCCACCATAATGTGTGACACTGCCCCCACCTCCATGTTACCTTTGTTCCGAGTCCATAGGAAAGCTTGCATGTCATGATTGAGGTATATTTCACTGCACACCTGAAAGGTAATGTAACCTTTGGATGTTTCTCATATGAAGAAACATATATGAAAAAACTGATTTTAGGAAGGAGACTGAGTTGTTTCATCAATCCAAACATCTTACCAAGAACAGACTTCAGTGAACTCAGCAGTCATGCACTGATGAGAACTGTTTTTCACCCTGTTCCAGTTGCTGGCCTCCCTCCCTCCCTGGGACACTAATTTCCAATCAGCAACTTTGCCTCAGTATCTGCTGCACCTCAGAGTCTATTGGGGCCACAACTATGTACTGCTCGAACATTGAGTCTGACAGAGCTCCTCCTGGAAAAGTAGGGATTATACCTGTCATTAGAAGGGAGAAAGAAACAAGGGTTTCTTCCAGAACCGGTGAGAATGAAAGACAGTAGGTTACAGCATGTGAAAGGCCTGGAAGTTTGAGAGAGCATGCATATGTGGGGACTACAGGGTTGCTTAGTGTAGTGAGAGATGATGGAAGTTAAAGGGACTGGTTGCCAATGAAGAGTGGGCGATGGCAGTTTAGGCAAAAGCCAGGTAGACTGTACTAGGGGATCTGAATGGCCCCTCAAAGAAGGTGGTGGGCAGCAGCAAGGAGGAGAGGAAGCAGGTTAGGAGAGAAATAACTCTAAGGTGCAGGGAGATAATAGAGACGTTTCTGCCTTCCAAGAGCCCAGAAGGCAGCCACCCTGGGAGGCAGAAGACACCCCACCTCTGAATGTGCTTTGCTTACAGGTGGGACTAGAGGTTGAGAAACAAACATCTTGGCCATTTGCAAAGTGAAAAAAATTATCTTGCATGAGGATTTATGAAAGAATGCTTACACACACCTCGGTAGTAGTAGTGGAAATAAATAAGCATGAGCTATTGCTCAGAATAGACATCTCCTACCAGCTTGCAAAGGGTTCTTCAGAAGACAGGAAAATTCAAGATGTTTCTATTCCTTGAACTCTGAGAAGATAGCTGAGAAAGGAGGCCTAGGTCTGAGATAAACATGGTACAATCTAAAAATACAGTGAATCTTTACATTTTAAAAATTATTGTAACAGAAGATACACTGGCACTAATCTCCCTCACTGCCCCTCATTATGAACGCACTTCATCCTTTGCGCCACTTTCTGAAGCTGTTGTAGAAATCTTTTGTATCTGTTGGGCTAGAATGGTTGCCTTGATGTCCTAAATTGATTGAAAATCTTTACCTTTCATAGTCATTTTGATTTTGTGGAAGAACCAGAAGCTGGATGAATCAAATAAATGAGGATACATTGTAATTTTTTTTTAACCAGGCTGCTTTTTCTGTTGGGTGATACTCAGCAATGGCATTCATCATATTTTTTACCATACTGTGTCAAGGCATTCATAAAAGATAACTTTCAGAATTGCTTCAGAAAGTGGCAAGAGTTGTAGAATTAGTGTGTTTAAAGAAAAGAGAAGTATCTGAGGTTAGCTAGTGGCAATGCATCTTTTGTGATAAAAAGTTTTAAATATAGGCAATCATATATTTCAATCATATCTTGTACACTCCTCAAAGCTGTCTTAGAGAATAAGACTGACAGTATAAAGTACCACAAATGGGGTGTCCTAAACACTTGAAATTTATTGTCTCACAATTTTGGAAGCTTCAAACTGCAGATCAAAGTGTGGACAAGGCTGGTTCTTCCTCAGATTAGGAGTCAGAGTGTGCTCCTGACCTCTTTCCCAGCTTTCAGTGGTAGGCTGGCAGGCTTTGGTGTCCTTGTAGACTTGTCACCTTGATCTCTGCTTTGATTTTTCCTTGGCATTCTCCCTTTGTGTCTGTCTCCAGATTTCCCTCTTTCACGAGGATACCAGTAATCTTGGAACTGCAGATGCATATTATCTAATTGCCTGTTTAACAGTCCCACCTGAACATCTTAAGGATAAGACTTGAACCCTATTTTCTATCCCTTAAAATTTGTCTCTCTACCCTGATTCCCTCCGTCTTGCAAAAGTTTCCATTATCTATCTGGTTAGTTAGATACCATTCTTTTCCTGCCTTACTCCTCAAGTCCTGAGACTTTCATGTCCTAAATATATGAAACAACCCTTGCAGACATCTCTTTCATTTCTCTATACTTTCCTCATCATTGCTGATGTTTAACTCCTGTACTCCTATTTATAGAGTCAGTTCCTCACATTATCTTTGTCATGTATGCAAAACACAAGGTTCTCTCTCTAAAACATTCATGAGGCCATCCTGGTCTGTAAGGAACAAGGAAAGGAGATGTAACTAGAACCTTTGCAGTTAAGTCCTAGTCTCCTGTGAACCCAGCAGTACAAGGTGAATGAAGTAATAAATGGATAGAACTAAGACTTAGAGAAGAAGCTGAGCTTTGCGCCTGATCCATGTTGCTCTGGGCAGCAAAGAAAAAAGACCCCAAGCTTTGCCATTATTTATTGGCTTGCTCATAGGGAGTATCAGATGTCTCAAAGGGTGGAGTTAATCCAAGGAGGCAGACTTTGAACCCTATATTCTAACCCCTGAGTATCAGATGTCTCAGAGGGAGGCAATAATCCTGAGTTTGTGAGGATCATATGCTGATGTAATCTTGCTCTTGAACATCACAACATCATGGGCCACTGAGCCTTCAGAATTGGTCCCCACCCTGGCCCATTCTCTAGCATCCTGTGTTACTAAGCTCCCCTGCATTCTTAAAGCCCAGTGAAGTGCCTGCCAGAGGATGGGATGAAAAGAACACAGCACAGGAGGGAGGACTAGACTCTAGACCTCTAACTCTGGGAGGTCTAAAGGGCAGGAGGACTTAGAAGGATTTGAGGCAGAGAAGGTACAGCAAACCAGGAAAGGAGGGGATGGGGCGGGTGCAGAAGTGCTTCAGAAGAGTAAGAGGGATGGCCCTGCTCCTCAGATGGCAGAGAGGGGAGAACAGGAGCATGTCTGCCTTGAGTAGAGGATGGAAGCAAGGTGAGGAAGTAGGTTTGCTCTGAGCAGAAGAGAGCTGTCATCCTACTATCCTATGCAGAAGTTTTGGGACCAAGCCTGCTCCTTTGTCTCCAGTTGCCCACTTTCCTTTAAGTCAGTAAAGATGGTGGTTCTTTAGACATCGCTTCTCTTATCTTTTGGACTAGTGGCTTCCCCCAGCATGACATTCATTGTTTATTCTGGTTTTGTGTGACAGCACTTTCTAGTGTACAGCCTTGTGCTGCTGCCTCATTGATCAGTGTCTTTGGAGTAAGCTGTGTCACAGCGCTGTGGGCCACTGTGCCGGAGCACGTGGTAGGTGCTGAAAAAATATTTGTTGAATAAATAATTGATTAAGGGAATAAGACAAGATCCTCCATGGTAAACATTGACTTTAATTTTGCAAACTTCTAAAGATAGATTTCAGACATTCAGAGACTTCTGTAAATAAATAGAAAAAGCACACTTAGGGAGTGGACCATGACAATAAATCAGGACCATGACAATAAATGATGGAAATAGATGTCTATGGAAACCTTCTCCAGATTACAAAATGATAATGACGGTATAATGCAGTGTCCTGTATTGAGCCACATATTGTACCAGCTTCTTGGCCATTTATGTATTTAAGTCATCTAATCTCCAGCACATTCCATAAGTACAGACTGTAGTAACTTCAGGAAAGCTAGGTATTTGAAGTTGTAGTCATGCTTAGTTTTGAGAAACACTAATTCTACCAAGGCCCAGGAAGGAATCAGGTCTGTGTTTTCTGCCAGTGTTGTAATGTAGTACTTGCTTTTACTCTGATCATGTGCGCCCCCAACTCACAGCTGTTGCTGCTTCATGCTCATCCTTCCTGATCCCAGGCCCTTTGAACTTGCTGGGCCTTCTCCCAATGCTTAAATGGCCTCAGTTCTTCTGGTCACAGCTGAAATGCCATTTCTGCTAAAAGGACTTGTTTGACTAATGAACGTATTTCAGGCACAGCCTCCTTGTTATCCCTTAGTATTTATGGAGGCACTTGCTAAGTGTCCCTCAACACCTGCCAGTCTGTCAAGGGATCACATAGGTCTTTGTTTCTTTTCTAGCCACCTGTGCTGTTTGTTGGAACGTGGGCTTCTCCAGTGTGAGTTGTTAACCATCAGTCCTCGGTAGCTGGAAGAGCCCTTGGCACAGCTGCTGTGTGACAAATATTTGATTGACAAATGCGAATGTATTTAGGTGAACATTTATTTCCTTTAAAGAACTGGAGAATTAACAGTAATTTTTAGAAATCACACCACGGAGTACTAATCATTATACAATCGTAGTGAGCTGCCAGAGGTCTAAATTTTAGAAAACATGACTAGCACAGAAGGTCTGACTTTTAAATTGAGTAAGTTTTAAGTGAATATTAAGGACATTATATGAATATGAGGCATGAGCATAAGATTCGAAGATCTCCTAGCATGAAGAGAATCTAAATATAATCAGTTTGTTGGGAGTCCTTGAAGATAAATAAACAGGACCTATGCTACGGAGTGAACTGCATCCTTCTGCTTCCCTCTGTTGAAGGCCTCACCCATGAGGTGATAGCTTTAACAGGTGGGGCCCCTGGGAAATTCTTAGGATTAAATGAGCCATGAAAGTGGGGTGCTCAGGATGGGATCATGCTTGTAGAAGAGGAGACGTATTGATACTTGCTGCTTCCTCTGCCATTTGAAGATGCACTGAGAAAGCGACTCTCTGAGAATTAGGAAGAAGCCTACCAGGCTGAGGCAGGACTTCCAGCCTCCACACCTTTGAGAAAATCAATTTCTCTTGTTTTGGATGCCTCGTTTATGGTATTTTTGTTGTGGAGCTGACTCACACAATATATCTTCTGAAAGCTTGTCATCTTACATACTGGTAACTCATCGAAGTCAAGACAGTGTCTGCACGGCATCTACGTCATTCACCTCTCCCAGTCTCAATCTTTGCTTGTCGATGAAAAGTGTCAAAGTCCATAGAAGCCATCTTTTTTTTTTTTTTTTTTGTCTCTCAAGGAAATAGGAAAAGGAGAAGCACAATTTTATTTCATTATATAGGTGAAAAACAGTTCTTTGAGTTTCCTTTCACTCTCAGTGTACTCCACGTGGATGGTTACTGTCTTTTCAAGGCACAATTTAGCCTACACTCCATTCCCGGATCTCTCTGGCTCTCATTAAAGTGTGCTTTGGGCTTTGACATGTGTTTCTCAGAGATTCTCACATGCCCGAACTTCTCTCCAGAGGAGTGAAGGGGCTCAAGCCCTGATAAGGGTTCCTTCATGGGTCCAGTTGCCCGGTTTCAGCTGTTTCTGTCCCTATACTGTTTCAGTGGCCAGCTACTCCGTGACTCAACATGTTTTTGTCTCTGGTCCATACTTTGGCACGTTCTGTGAACTGCTCAAGTTTGCAGTAGAAACCAAGCTGTTCAAACATCTGGAAAACTGACTCTAGATATTTTAAATACTCCAACAGCCAGCTACTCAGCTCCCAAGAGAGCTGGAAAGTGAACATCCAAGGCTTGTGAGTGTCTTTGTCCCATAGCTTCCAGAAAGATCCCATGTTCTTAAGCAAAGGGGCTCTTGAAGGAAGTAGAGGTGAAGAATGACATTTGTGATGTGAAGGTTTTAGATGTCCCTCTGAAGTGAAGCACATGTTTACACATACCATGTGTGACACAATGGGTTTTCATTAGGAAATTCCTTTCACACCATAACACTCATCTTTGTGGAAAACTTTATAATTTCCAGTAATAGCTCCAGTTCACTCCCTTTTCCTAGAAACAGAAGAATTTCTTCTCATTTTCCCCTTGCAGTTGCTTAGAGGCCAGCTAAGCCCTTCAGGAGCAGCAAGTAATGCACTGTATCTTCTTTATCTTGGTCACCACTGGTGGAAAGCAACATCAGGAGGTTGGCACAGCCTGGGGCTGTGCTCACATGGCCAATACCTTAAAATTATCAGCTCTAATATATACAGCAATCTGAAATTTTAAAAAATCATTTAAAGTAATTCAAATTGTTTAACTTCACTTATCAAGGAATTATTAAGGAGTGGATAGAAGGTACACTCTCAATGCATATAAAATATTTCGGACTTTTTTCTCACATATCTTCCGGCCTCCATGTCCTACATAAAGAAAGCAGTTGCTTTGGGAACTGGAACTCTCTCTTCATTTGCCAGCATCTGTTTGTCCATGTGGCCTTCACTCAGGTGACTGGGTCCCTCTTTCCTCCTGTTTGTTTTGATTTTTACTACCAGTTTGTCTTTTGAATAGCAGAAGAAGCATTTATATTATTGTAAATTTAATGTACTATAATGTATTTATATGTTCACATACACTAGTAATTTTTGTCTCTCTCTTTTTTTTTTTTTTTTTTTGCTTTTGAGACAGGGTCTAGCTTTGTAGTTCAGGCTGGCCCTGAGCTCACTATAGTGCCCAGGCAAGCCACCGCGAACTCAGCAATCCTCCTGTCTCTGCCTACCGAGTGCTGGGATTATAGGCGTGAGCCACCGCATTATGGTATGCGGTGTTGATTGTTGGTGGGTGTGTCTCCACGCCCAGCATTATATGTGGTTACCGGGGATCGAACTCAGGACCTTGCGCTTGCGAGGCAGGCGCTGGAACCACTGAGCTAACCCTCCAGCCCTGTCTCTTTTTAATATAAAAGTAAAAATTAGCATCAATTTATTATCTAGAATAGGAAAGTTCGTGTCTTGAAACCCCTAAGAGTTTAGGATTTAGATGTTGGAGTTTTTCTCTTCCTCCTCTTCTTTTTTGTTTTTTTTGCGGTACCAAGAATCAAACTCTGGCCCTTGTGTACCCCAGATTGGCGCGGTATCACTTGAACTAAATCCCCAGCCCCTATTTCCTCTTCATTCACGATCTATTGTTTCCTGAAATTGTGAATTAGACAGTGAATTCACCTTTATGAAATGCTCATAAATGTACTTGTAAAATAAAGTTGATGTTACCACCTGTCCCACTGGACTTTTTAGTAAGATTATCCATGCAAAATGTTTAAGACAGAAATTCATAATTGTTAATAGCTCTGAGAATGTTACTTTCCTTCTCTTTCTGTAATCCCATTTGTCTCAGGCCACCAGCTCACTGAATCAGGCTTTCAGCTCTTGAGAAGTATTCAATTATACTATTTCACCTCATCTCTGAACAACTTGGAACTAGATTTTTTTTTTTTTTTTTTTTGAGACAGGATCTCACTTTGTAGTTCAGGCTGGCCCTCAGCTCACTATGGAGCCCAGGCAAGCTGCCGCGAACTCAGCAATCCTCCTGCCTCTTCCTCCCGAGTGCTGGGATTACAGGCGTGAGCCATCACGCCCAGCTGGAATTAGAATTTTTAATATTTGTTTTATAGATAAGAACCTGGAGGAAAAAAGAGAAGACGAGAGAAATGAAGTACTAGGGAGATCAAGGTCCTTCTTTTTTTGTCTTTGAGTTGAGAGAGTAAACTAGCTTTCTGCTCCACTTTTCTCTAAAATTTCATTGAACAACCGCTTTTCTATGTTTTCAGGCTCAAATTAGATATCAAGTTTGATCTTGATCTTTAAGAGTTAACATGAAACAGTTTGGCAAAATAAAATGTGGGTGGATGTGGTCCAATCATATCTTTGAATATGATTAATGGAATTGAAGCATTTGGCTGATGGATGGATACTTTCCAGACATTATTCTTACTTACAGAAGATGACTAGCATATTAGTTTCCAAGGGCCATGACAAAAATACCACAGACTGGGTGGCTTATACCACAGGAGTAAAATGTCTGGAAGCCCAGGATCAAGGCTGGGTGGTGTGCCCCCCCCCCCGAATACATCCTTTATTGTTCTACCTTCACCTGGTTATGCAGCTGTGGGCAAATGCCTGGGGTCTCTGTCTGGAGCGCCTCTTCTGTGGTTAAAGCTTCAAAGTAAGCATTTTGAGTGTCCAAAATTTAGCCCATAGAAATTACAAAGCTGAAGTATACTTTACCAACTGAATAAAGTGTAAACATTTCTGACTATGAGGAAATCCATTGTTTTTAAGGCAACAGGCTCTGCAGAAGCTCAGTAATGTCCATATAAACCTGAGGCACATCCCAGGGAACTGGAAATCACTGTCCTCTGCTGTGTGAGGAAGCTGTGAATGTAGACCTGAATATGGTTCATTTTACTTATGATTTAATGATGAGCCAATGCTGCATCACTAGGCCATAAAGTCAACTGAACAAGTTGAATTTAGGATTTCTTTTTTGAGCTTGACTATTAGAAGCATGACTTGAGAGGGAAACTAATAATGTTTTAAGGAGAATAAACACCGTACTCTGAACCCAATTTAAAAAAGAGGAACTAGCTGGGTATTTTAAGGCAGAAAGATTTTAGTCAACAGCATATTCTAAGGGCAGGGTGTTTACAAATGCTTTGGCCTCAATATATTCAGGGATTGCTTGACACCGTCTTTTTAAGAACCTATTGAATGTTAAATAAAGGAAGCCCTCAAATCTTTCTCTTCCTCTAGAGCGTTATTTCACAGTGATACCAGCCATTTGGGGCCGGATATTTTCTACTTCTGGTTTTCTTCATGCAAGCAGAGATTAGAAGCCTAGGAACTCAAATTACTATGAAGAGCAGAGGCCCAGGTAGGATGACCAGGGCTGTGTATGGGCCTGACTTCCTTTATTGTTCTGTTGGCAGGTCTGGCCCAGCATGAAGGCCAAGGTGTGGCTAATGATGCAGTTCTATCTCTTCTTATCTGACAATTTCACTTTCATGGGAAGATCTTCAATCTTAGAGTTCAGCATGCTCTAGTAATATGTTTAAAGTGGCTGGGATTAAAGATTAAAAAAAAAGGAGAGATGTTTTGCTTAAGGATAGAAAGTGGGGCTTAAAGGGCAGGTCCCTTTCCCCAAGAAATGATAGACTGGATCTGAGGGCAGAGATGGCCACATGTCTGACTCTTCTTGGCCCTCAAAAGTATCAGCTAAACTCTTGGATACGTAAGATGATTATTTCTTGCAGATAAAATTCTTATAGCTACTTAAGTCTGTGGAAAATTATCTCTTCTGTTTTTTGCCTTTCTTTCTTTGGGAAAATTATCTAAGATTCTGGTAAATAGTGCCTTTCCCTTTAAAAATCATAGGCAGATTAGTCCAACTGTGAAATTTTAAATTTATTTAGAGACTTTCTGTAATGACTTCATAATACATAACTGTGAAAGAAATAAAAAATCCTAAAAAGAATGTTAATATTTAGTGAATCTGCTTGATTCCTCTTAGCTGGCATCCCTAAGTACTCAATAGCTTCCCCCCAGTTCTCCCCACCTCACCTGACATCTGTTGATTTTTCCTCTTAATATACATTTGCTACCTCTCTTTGGAATCACTAACCCATCCCCCCTAACTCACAGGTCCTCAGTCCCATCCTTGGAGCACAGTGTAGTTTAGTGATCTGTTCCCTACACGCACATACGATGGAAAGTCTGAGTGGCTCACCTAGGTGATTTTAAGTCATCATTTAGCTCTATAATTTCTGTAATCCATTGTTTTATTGTGTTTGTCAGCTTTCTATTACTGTATCACACACCTCAGATAAGCTGTGCTTTGATGTACAGTTTTGTAGGTTTCATTTTATAACTGATAGACTCTACTGCATTAGGCCTTGTGGTGGCCCATGGTGGTGGGAGTGCATGGCAGAGCAAAGATTTTCTTGTTAGAGGCTAGATGTGAGAGAAAAGGAAGAGCGCAGAGTCACCCAGTCCCACTGCAGGGAGTGTGTTCAATGACTGGAAGGCCGAGACCCCACCTCTTAAAGGGTCCAACACCACCCAATAGGGTTATGCTATGGATCAAACCTTTAATCCATGGGCCTTTGGGAGGACATTCCAAATCCAAACCACAGTGCTCCTCTTCAAATGCATTTCTGTCTCATCCACAAGGACAGTATGAATCTTTCATCCACTCTACTCAAGGAAGCACGAGTATTCTGTGACTGCTTCTTGGTCTTCCTTATGCCTTATTTGCTGCCAAAATTGTTTTATATGACATATTCTTTGCTTTTTTTTTCTTTTAGTTTTAAGGTAATGAAAATTTTACAGCATTTCCAAACTATTAGTCTCTAGTATTTCAGTGGCAAAGTATTCGGGAAGTGCCAAATTTAAGACAGACTGTGAAGTATGTTCTAAATTTTTCCTTGTTTCCCTCTTACCCTGTACTAAGTAAGCAATTATTTTTTGCCATCCTTTCATCATTTGTCTCCTTTTGTGCCCCACCTGAGGCTTGTGGCCAGACATTACAGAGGTAGTTTCTCTGAATGATAGCCTGTGGACTCTCAGCATTTCCCAGGGAGGGGCTGTATTCTCTTTACAATCCAAACAAGCAACCCAGAATAAAATGTCAGCAATGTTTTTAGCCTATAAACAGCATACCTTCTTTGGTTCACTTCCTGACACCTCCCCAGGCTGTTTGGGTTTTTGCAAACATCCTCACTGGCTTCAGGAAGGGTGGGATGAAATTGTTTAGTAGTCTGAAGAGTTCTGAAGTCTCTCCCATCAGTCAGCAGGGTTTTTAAAGAAGCAGAGCCAGAAAGAGCAAGTGCTCCAGTGAGAAGAAGACAAGCACATGAAGAAGACAGTGGCAGAGATGGGAGTACCTGCAAAGTGCAGACCTGGGAAGGTTTGGCGAAAGCAGTTATTTCACTTCTACTACGTGTGTTCACATATATGGTCATTACATGCGGTGGCATGAGCATGTTCTAAACATCTGCAGCCCACTCTGACTTTCTGTTTGGTCAGAAGAAAGGAATTGCAAAGGCCACTTTTACCAGACTGCTATTGGTCCATCACTCAGATGAAATGGCCAAGCGCAACTCTCTGAAAGGTTGGTAGGGGGCGGAGGGGTTGCTGGCTTAGACCCTGCAGTGGGGCTTTGTGGGTGTCAAGACCTGGGCTTATACAAGAACATACCACAGCAAAGAAAAGAGCAAGGAGCACATAAATCACCATTCCAGGAAAAACAAGATCCTTTTTTCTCTTTCTATTTTTCTCTCCTTTTTAAATGGAAGGCCAAAGAACAAAGACTAAATAGGCTGTCTTTCTGTTCTTTGTCCTACTTGTGACAAGAACAGCTGTGACATTTTGAATGACAAAGAAGAGCAATTTGCAGAGACACTCAGCAAAATTATCCAAACAGAGTTCCTGATTTACACAGGGAAAATATGTGATTTTTGAGGAGGATTCTTGGAACAAACACAGATTTGCACATGTGTAGTTGGGAATTTGTGTGTACTGGCATTCTGTCATGTGCAGTTCTTCCCTTGCTCCAAGGCACCTTCATGCCCACCAGACAGGTACAATCACCAGCTGTGTGAGAGTTTCTGGACTACTTGTATTTCACTATTGAACATTTCTATGTCAGTAATAAGTTGCTGAAACACAAAGTAGTTTATAAAACCATCCACATGTACCTCTGCTTTGTCAATGTGTGTTTGTAGCACGGCTTTAGCATGATATTTCTGTACAGTAGTATTTAATACACTTCCATGAGTTTACAGTAAAAATTCCTTTAGCATTCATGAGTCCCAGAAGTCTAAAAGGTAGCTTAGAAAATAGCTAAGAATGGTAAGTGTTCTCCTCTGGCTTTGTAAGCCACTTTGAAGAAGGAACCTCTGTGCATGGATGGTCATTCTGCTTGAGTAGTTCCCATAACTCATACTGAAACTTCAAAGTAGTCTTTGTTTTCCTAATACTGGAATTCTAAGAATAGCATTCTTCAGGTGAAGTTGTCAGGCAACTAGCCTTGAACAGTTCTCCAAGGGAAAGGGGAAGCTCTGAGCCTGATCTGTAGGCTCCATACCTTTCCCCAGGTGAGGGGTGTCCTCCAGACGGCTGAGAGCACACAAGCTCAACAGGAGAGCACTTATGTCACACTGTGTTTTAATATTGTCACTTTCACCTGGCCCAGTGGAACCGACCTTCAATTCTTCCTGGAAAATGGTGGAATGATGATCATTGCTTGCAGTTCACAGGCCAGAGCCTATGGAAAACTGGCTTAACAGCCATCTCTTAAATATCTGGGCACATCCCAGATGAGCTCTCTGAGCCTCTAGTTAGAGGCTTTGGCTGCAGCATGGAATGCTCACTGGGAAGTCTTCCCTGACACTTGGTGATAGGGCAGTGGGGGGGGGCGGGTCAGACATTGAGTATAACTAAGTGCTTTTCTCTCAGAGGGAACTAGGAGGCTCATACCACTCTTAGCTTCCTCTAAGATTTGGGCTGAGAAGAAAATAAATATCATTGAAATCATGAGTAGGACACAGTTCAGGATTTGAGCTTCATTCCTTTGAGATGTTCTTGCAGGTGTGCTATTCTTTGCTTCTCTCTAAAATTAGTAAGAAAGCCTACTAAATAGACTACAAAGATATTAGATTTTGCTGGTGTCCAAATATTTTAATGTTGGTCTCAAATACACCTCCTTCTCTCCAATTTGTATTTGGTTTTTGGTTACAGTATTAATAAAAATGATGCCAACCTCCTGCAAGTCTTGTTCTTGTCAAAATTGGTTTGCAATTTTCATTGTTGTTTAGATCATTATATTTTTCTTTAACATGTTGTTACTTTTCTGATTGCCACTGCTTTTATGTTGAGTTTCCCAATGAGAAGAAGTTTTCTGGGTTAGTTCAATTAACATTTTAAAGCTCTCCTCAAGAGAAGATTATGGAGAGCAGGAAATGAAATCAGTATTCTTGGATTTATGTCCCAACTTTTTCCCTCTGTGACACCTGGTGAATCACTGTATTTCATTGGCTCTCATTTTTTTTTTCATCTGAGTTGAGGATAAAACATATTCTACTCTGTCGTGATCAAACAAGATAGTGAATATAAAATCCTTTAGTAAACCCTATTTGTCAATAACTATTCCTAAACAATTTATATCCTAGGGTTATCATTGTAGGCTTTAGCTAAAATGCCTGAGAAACATAAAAGCTCTGCAGGGATATACTTCTTTTGAACTTTTTCTTGTGGAACATTTTCTTGGTTTGGAAACATTTCTATTCTGTGGTGTTTACTATTCCCTATCAGCTGTGAGAATTCGGAGAAATATACTAACACCGGAGAAGAAACTCTGCTCTTCCTAGTTATCTTTATTCTAGAGACATTTTCTATTTGTTGCCTCTATTATTTACATACTTT
Source organism: Thryonomys swinderianus (assembly GCA_004025085.1). Classification (NCBI taxonomy): domain Eukaryota; kingdom Metazoa; phylum Chordata; class Mammalia; order Rodentia; family Thryonomyidae; genus Thryonomys; species Thryonomys swinderianus. Next base: position 76,784 of record PVIC010001527.1, read on the forward strand.
TGTACAAACTTAAGTGGAATAATCGGAGCTTTTAGTATTTTTCCAATAATTAATTTTTTTTTTTAGTTCAGGATCTCATTTTGTAGACTGCAACATCTGCTTCTGGCAGTATCTCAGATTGTTACAGAAATTTTGACAAAAAAGGGTCCAGATACTTAATACGAACTCTAACTTTTACTGATTCCTTGAGCTCACTAGAAAATCGGGTGAATATGTGAGCCAGGATGAAATACCAAAACCAAAAAATAGGCAAAATCATAAATGAGAGCAGTGAACAATAAATAACACCTGGACAGTGGTCTTGAAGTCAAATTCCTAGATCACTCCTTATATGCAGAAGGTTTCGAGACCACAAAGAGGAGGAGACCTAAGATCTAAAACTGTCACAGTAGCCCTCTGCTCTGAATCTAGGCCAGGGGGCAGATATAGCTGCTGGCTTTTGGAAGAAGAATATACAATTCTCCCCTAGCTGAAGCTTCATGAATTAGGATGGTGAAATCACTTCAGATTAAGTGAAACAAGATGTGGGCTCATAAGTCAACAGCTGCCTGGGAAAGATACACACAATTATAAAGGAAAACAAGCCAAGGAGCAAATGCCATGTGAAAACCTCATATTAAAATAGTAAAATACAGAAACATGAAGAAAAAATAAGAGGAGCAGACCTAGGTCTAATTAGTTTGAAGGAGAAAATAGAATTGTAAAAGAGAAATGTTAGTAAAGTCATCAGTGGTAAATTCTAAATGCTAAAGTCAAAAATCCATGATTATTTAAGACTTAGTACTACATACCACTGAAGGCAGAATGAATTACTTAGAATTTCAATTTTTAAAAAGTAGGAGAAGAGCAAAAATTTAGCTCAGTGGTTCTGGCACCTGCATAGCAAGGACAAGGTCCCTGCTTTGATCCCGGGTAACCATATACAACAATACTGGGTGTGATGACTCAAACCCACCAGCAACCAGTGCCACATGCCACAATGCTGGGCATGGTGGTTCATGCCTGTATCCCAGCAGTTGGGAGGCAGAGTCAGGAGGATTGCTCACTATTACATAGTGAGCTCAGGGCCAGCTTGGACTCCAAAGTGAGACCCTGTCTTAAAAGAGAGAGAGAGAGAGAGAGAGAGAGAGAGAGAGAGAGAGAGAGAGAGAGAGAGAGAGAGAGAGAGAAGAAGACACTTAAAAAATGAAAGCAAATAGGAAAACCTAACACTAGGTGGTAGAAACCAGTCCTAATTTATCCATGAGCACAATAAACTTAAATAGACTACCCTTACCAGTTACATGACATTTAATTAAGAAAGGTAAAATTTGACTGCAAATATTCACTTTTTATAAAAATAATCCTAAAATATAAGAACATAGAAGAGTCAAAAATAGAAGAAATACTAACAAGAAATATATCATTATCAGATAAAAATATACCATATTATCAAAAAATGAGTGTTATAATGTAGTTATAATAAAATAATTTTAAACTTGTATGTCCTTAATAAAAAAGTCTTAAAATATATAAAGCCAAGGATGGCAAATCTATAAGAAGCAATCGATATCACTTCCACTAAGTAAGCATGTATTATCGGCTCTCAATAACTGATATATGAAATAGACTAAAATTAATAAAGTTAAAGATAATTTAAATGCAATACTATTGGCAAATTTGATTTAACAGACAAATAAAAATCAACCACTTAGGTGGACTTAGATGGACTAGCTTTAAGTCAAAGTTTCTGGCTTGTTTTTTTGAACCATACTATTTAGTAAAAATAAATATAATAAATGTTTAGCACAAAAACAAAACAGAAACAAAAAAAGTCTGTATTTGAAAACTGAAGGGTATACATGCTTTCTTTTTTTTTTCAATACCAGGGATTAAACTCAGGCCCTTGTGTTTCCAAGGTAGGTGTGGTAACACTTGAGTTTAGGAAGGCATACATTCTAAAAGCATACATAAAGATACATTCTTAAAGCCTTTATGAAAGTGGATTACACATTATTCCACAAAACCATTTTTATCATATCTTAAATAGTTGTTCTCATTGGACTATGCTTGCTTCCTGCCATATAATTATATTAAAACCAATGGCAAAAGAGAGAAAGAAGCCCCTTATATTTAGAAATTTAAAAAATACTAAGTCATGAGTCCAACAGATATGAAATGCAAATTTAAAAGATTTTGGAAGTAAATGATAAACTACAGCATGTTTAGGAAGTATCTGGAGTCTTAAATATAATATTTTAAAGGCTGAAATACAATATTTTATAGGCTGAAATATAATATTTTATAGGCTGAAATTTAAAGAGCCAATCATTCAATTTAATAGACAAAAACAATAGAGTCAAATCAAGGAGAATAGAATGAAGTAGAAAATAAAGTTAATGTCAGAATCAGAAATAGAAATAGAATCAGAATCAGAAATAGCCAAGAGGCTATGAAAATGATGATGAAAGTCAACAGTTGACTTTGAAAAAATAAAATAAAACAGTATCTGATGTGAGAGACAGAGAGGAGGGAATAGGAATAGATAAATATTAGGAATAAAAATAAGGAAACTAGGGTGATTCTTAAATAATATAAATATATTAAGAATTTTAGTGTGATCACTTTGGAACTCTTTATGAAATGGATATATATCTAATATATGTAACATCCAAATTACCTAGGGAGACAATAGAATAAATAATCCTATAGGTATTGTTGATATTGAGTCAGTAATTGAATGTATATTCACACAAGATGATTTTACAACTCATTGCACCCAAAGTTTAAAAACATACATGATTTTAGCATCTTTGTAGAAACATAATATTGAGTGAGAAAGGAAGTTACAGAAAATGATATAATATTTGATATCTTTTTTAAGTTAAAAAGCAAATCAAACAAGTTTTGAGATGTATGATTATTTCTGAGCGAAGACTACTGACACCTGAGCTAGAGAATGACAGAGAGCTCTGCCAGGGTGTATCTTATCTGCCTGGAGGCCTTTGTATACATTACAAAAGCTGTAAAGAATTATCCACATTTCCCTTCTCCCCTAGAGACATTTGCTTAAATGAGATAACAATGTCTCTCAGTCCAGGGGGAGGAGGAGCACTTATGCCCACCATCCTACACAAGGTCTATGGCACATACTCTTGGTTTCCTGTTTTAGGACACAGAAGCTCCCGTGTGTACAATGTGTATCCACTCTTCATTTTTTTACCCATGGGTGCCTCGGGTATAAGGGGCCAATGCAGATGTCCTGCAAGTCAGTAGGAGTATGTGTCTGATCTAGAAACTTCCTATTCCCCACCAGAATGAATAAATAATTAAATATATAAGCAAGTAAATATATAATTAAATAAAAAGACACCTAAACCTAAACATTTAACTATACATTAATGCAATTTTAGGGAAATATGTGACTGAGCGATAAAACTATAAAGTTATAAGTACATTAAGTCATCTTCATTTTCAGAAGTTCAGCACATAATTTTTCACGGACAACATCTTCATTGACTTTTGAATATACCTTCTTGTTTACAGTTGACTCTGCAAATATAAATATTTTGCATAATTAAAATATAAATTTAAAAGGAACAAACAATACCTGGAAGTCAAAAAGCAAAGTTAAATTTAATAACCAGTTGCTGGCATGATGAAGCAACAAAAGCTACTTTAAGTGATCTAAACGATAATAATTTGACTTCACTTCTTTGATGTAAATACACACACACAAACATATGTATGTTTGTATGTATAATTCAAACTGTATTTGAGACAGGGCCTCACTTGGTAGTTCAGACTGGCCCTGAAGTCATTGTGTAGCCTAGGCTAGCCTCAAACTCATGGCAATCCTCCTGCCTCTGCCTCCAGGAGTGCTGGGATTATAGGTGTGAACCACCATGCCTGGCTGTCAAACTTTATTTGAATTAAAAATTGTGTTTAGTAACCATTTTGGTAGTGAAAATGATAGTATTGTTTATAATGTAAGCAGTTCCAGACATGTGATATGGATAAAGTAATTAAATAATTATATGATATTCTACTAATCCTGGTATCACTGTGAATAATTTGATAGTGCAAAAAGGATTTGACTTATGATAGAAAAATGGCTGGAGCTCTTAACCTACTTGCAATATCAGTATGAGTAGATTATAGATTTTATATTTTAAAAACTTACCTTTCTTCAAGATCTGGTCACTTAAAAGGTCTGGAAAGAAGGTTGAATATAATAACAATTAGCACTACTACAGACTGTGATCCCTATGTACTGTGTTCCTAAATTCTCCAGGAGAATGGAGTTGATATATTCAATATAAATAGAGAGCATATGAAGGACAGTCTGTAGATTGATATAGGAGACTTATACATGGGCCAAACGAATGTGTGGATCACATTAGATCTTGATTCAAATCAACTGCTGAAGAAACAAAACCCCCAAAACTTATTATGTATTAATATTTGGTAAATAATGAATAGGGCATATTTCAGTAATGGTGCTCTTGTTATATTAAAAAAAAACCCAGTGCTCTTATGTTTTTGAGAATTACCTATTCACTGGTTACCTGTAATCATAACCACAAAATATCTGTGGAATACCTCAGATGCACTGTATCAGCACAGCTCAATGATATTGGTAACAAGGCTCTGACCTGAGCTTGAACAATTCTTCTTGGAGTTTGAATTGCTTGTAGGGGTGGCAGCTGGCTGTCTACCAACTGAGGATGGCCTCAGAGCCCCATTTGAGAGACCATACCTGTTCTTCAGCAGGGTAGCTTGGACATGTTCTAATGGCTGGGTGGGAGCAAGCCTGCCTCAAACAATTTCCAAAGGAGCTTCTATCTGTGTCTCACTTACTAACATCTCATGGGCTAAGGTGAGTCACAGAGCAAAAGCCTAGTGTTGGAAGGCGGGGATACAGGGAGAATGTGCGTCATCTTGGTGGCATGCCATCATGCTAGTGTAAGGAAAACAGGAAGCGTTCTAAATGAAGCAAGATTATCTGTGAACTGATCATTGTGAAGACTGGATAATGAATACATTGGGTGTTATCTGCTTGTGTATGAGTTTGTAATTTTCCATAGGGAGACTCTAACCCAACCATTTAGGAAAATTAGAGTAGATTTTCTTGAGAACTTTGTTATTCAGTGTTCTTTTTTTGTTCTCATCAGGCTGAACCAGAAGTTTCAATACTTTTGCACTGGGATGTCGACTGAGTGAGGGGTGGGTGCGAAGGCAGGAGGAGAAGGCAGCAGATTCTTGAACATATTGATATTTTTACTTTCTCTGGGAAGGATATTTCAGAGCAGTTCTGCTTTTATTCACTAAGTTTCAATATATGAACTCATTTATATGAGTTGTCTTTTCTTATGAAATTTTGACAAAAAATTAAGTCCTTATGTGTCATGTACTATTGGGTAGAAAAGAACAGATATTTGAGCCTACAACAATTTCATCATGACTAGTTTGACATTTCCTTCCTCTTTCCATCATGCTTTCTCTCCCTCTCTTCTTTCCCTTATATCTTTCTCCTTTTATGAACTTACTTCAAAAATTTTTATTTAACTTCTGTCAGGGCCAGGTACTATGCTAGATACTGGTGATGAATGAGTGAGCAGAAAAACAGAACCAATGAAGCCTAAAATTTATTATTACAAGCTCAAATTCATAACACATGCAAAAACTCTGGTGGTTTAGATCTATCAGAATATGAGTTCATGATATTTAAATGATAATTCCCCTCTTTAGCAATCAAAATTCAGGGTAAGGTATTTTAAAAGTAAACATTCACCTCCTGTAAATTTCAACTTTTAAAAATCTTTATATTTCTCATCTTAAATAAATTATTTTCTGAAAATAATTTTTATAGCTAAGTCTCTGCAAATTGAATATTTGAGTCATGTTAAGCAATTTGTATACAGTGAGGTAGTTTACGCTCAAAGGCAGAGTTTAGGGTGATTGCACTGATTTCTTAGCCATATGAAATTAATTGTATCATTTCCTTAAGACAGATTTATTCTAAATTGTTTGTACATGTCCTGCTCAGAAAATCTCATTTGTGGCCTTTCCCACACTTCAGAATGGAGCTTTCAAGCAAGCAGAGTCACTCCGTGGAGAGGCAAAGGCCTATCAGAGGTGACTCTGCCTCTTACTTTAACTTTGGCCTCTGGGTTCACTTCCAATTTATTGAAGTCCTTGGAGAGTCACTCTGGACCTTGGGAAAATGAGAGAGCTCACTTTGGGATAGTCACCTCCAGTGTGATAAGGTGGCTTATTGAAGAGAACTGGAAGAGGAGCCAGGCCCTACTGATTCCTAGTGGCATCTCACTGGAATTAAAGCTTCCTTATGACAGTGTTGCTGTGTGTCTGTTTGCTTCCTGCTGTTATCTGTCTGATGGGCCATCACTGCTGGAAGATCAAGGATACTTGATGTGGCTTTGCATCACCTAGAAACTGAGAGCATTGTAGGGTATTTTCAAGAAGAAAGATAGTTCCATTAATTCTTTCAAGTATATTCCTAGCAGGGGACTGACTAGCCGGGTCAAATGGGATCTCTAACCCAAGTTTTTTGAGAAATCTCCACACTGATCTCCACAGTGGTTGCCCAAGTCTATAATCCCACCAATAGTGGAGAAGGGTTCCTTTCTCTCCACACTCTCACCAGTATTTATTGCTGGTTAATTTCACAATAGCAGCCATTTGCGGAATTAGATGAAGTCTCAGTGTTGTTTTCTTCTGCTCAAATAACCAGTGAAGAGGAAGAAGAAAGACAGTTCCAGACCGGAGCCTGTGTGCCCCTGACTGGCTTCTTCTGTAATCTCCTGGCAAAGAGGAAAACAAAGTCCACACACACACACAAAAATGTGAGAGGCTGGCAGAAGTAATGCTATGCATATGCATTGGAAGTGTGAGGGCAGTAGGTCCTCCCAGCTGTTCACTAAATGCTCTGGCTGCAGGCTGGATGGGTGAGCTTGTTAACCCTTCACCTCTGCAGAGAGGAATTTGGAAGGGTGAAGTTGTTAATGTCCTTTCAAATCATCAGCTATTTGTGGTACCAATAAAGTGCTCATGATGGGCCCATATGGTGACAGGATTTTGCCCGTGAGCTTCTTTGGGTAGCAGGTATGTGATGTACGTACCACACTGAACAGACATGTTAAGAGTTCTACTTCTTATGAGAATAGACCTTGTATGATAAAGTCCAAGATTTGAGTCCAGGCTTGCAAATTGCTGGTCACATGACTGGTGTTACTGAGACTCAGGTTCCCCATTTGCTGAAAACACTATTATGCATCTTAGGGATGTTGTAAAGATGAAATAATATTGTATGCAAAGTGCAGAGCAAAGTTAGAATAAGTTCAAAATGTTGATGATCTTGCCATTCTTTATGGCAGAATAATACACCATTTTATAAAAAAATCCTTTTTTTTTTTTTTTTTTTTGAGACAGGGTCTCTCTCTTTGCAGTTCAGGCTGGCCCTGAGCTCACTATGTAGCCCAGGCAAGCCTCAAACTCAGCAATCCTTCTCTCTGCTTCCCGAGTGCCGGGATTACAGGCGTAAGCCACCACGCCCAGCACTGTGGAATGTGGTGCTGATTGCTGGTTGATTGCTGGTGGGCATGAGTCACCATACCCAGCATTGTTGTATGTGGTTACCGGGATCGAACTCAGAACCTTGCACTTGCGAGGCAGGTGCCTGGAACCTCAAGCTAAATCTCCGGCCCCTCACATCTTCTTTATCCAGTCTCCAGTTGATGGGCACTTGGATTGTTTCCAAGATTGGGCTATCACGAACTGAGCTGCTATGAACAAGAGTGTACAAATGTCTTTCCAATGTGACTTTTTAAATTCCTTTGAGTATATTTCTAGCAGGGGAACAGCAGGGTCGAATGGGACCTCTAGTCCTAGTTTTCTGAGGAATCTCCATAATGGTTGCACAAGTCTACAATTCCACCAACAGTGGAGAAGGGTTCCTTTCTCCCCACAGCCTCGCTGCATTTATCATTGGTTGATTTTGTAATAGCAGCCATTCTTTGTGGAGTAAGATGAAATCTCAGTGTTGTTTTCATCTGCATCTCTGGAATGACTAGTGACGTTGAATATTTCTTCATATGCTCTTGGCTGCTTTGACTTCTGTTTCTGAGAAGCGTCTGTTCATTTCAGATGCCATTTTTGAATTGGGTCTTTAAACTTGGGAAGACTGATTTAAGTTCTTTATATATTGTATATAGTAGCCCTTTGTCTGACAAACAGCTAGTAAAGACTTTTTCCCATGTTGTTGGTTGTCTTTTAGTGGTGCCAGTGGTTCCTTCTGCTGTGCAGAAGCCTTTTAGTAGGATGAGATCCCATTTGTTGATTCTTTCTGCTAATTCTTGTGCTATAGTGGTTTTATTTATAAAGTCTCTGCCTAAACCAGTGTCTCCAAGAGTTTTACCTAACCCGTTTTCCAGCAGATTTATTGTTTCTGTTTTAATGTTTAAGTTTCAAACCCATTGTAATTTTAGTTTTGTACATGGCTAAAGAGATAGGTCTAGCTTAATTTTAGTTTTTGGCAGGTTAAAGCCCAGTTTTTCTAGCACCATTTGTTAAAGAAGCTGATGTCTTGTTTATTCTGCAGCTACTGTTTTTCATCTGCTCAGGGCTAGCTTCCATAGCTTGGTCTCTTTATAAATTTCCTTTTCAGGATGTTATTGTGTACAAATGAGTTCTTATATCCAAGGTCAGCAGGGTAGTGATACAGCTGTTTGTGTGTCTTCCTTAACTGATCTCTTTGATTTTATTGACTGATTATAATGTTGGGGACTGAACCCAGGGATTTATGGGTATAGATAAGTCTACTGTTTTTGAGCTGCATCTCCAGCCCTGACAGTCTTTTAAAATAACTTTTTTCTTCCAGTAACTTTTATAGGGGCATACCTTTGAGAATGAAATTTCATCTGAGTGTGTTCTTTGTACCTGCACAGCATTGTCATGTGGATAACTGTATTTATCTGTCCAATTGTGGTTCTTGCTGATCATAATGTCATATTGGTCTAGATCAGGGGTCTTTGGTCTCCTCCAATTCTAGCCTGCTGCCTAATTTTGTAAGTAAAGCTAAAGTGAATAGGATTGCCCTATTTTCTACATGATCTCTGACCACCTCTTCCTATTACCATAGTGTTGAGTAGCTGCAATATGTACCAAAAGGCCCACAAAGTCAATAGCATTCACTACTTGGGCCTTTACAGACAAAGCCAGACATCCTGATAGTAAAGAGTAGTTAGTTCCTCTGTCACAGCTCTGGGACTTAGTGTTCCTATTGCTTAGTATTGCAAAGTGGGAACATTTTTTGGGGGGAGTGGATAAAAAGTTTATTAAATTTCAAGTTGGGAAGTAGAAATACTGCTCGTTTTTTCAGTAGAGAAAAATAAGCATGCTTATCAAATATTTTATCAGGAGATTTATATTCAGTTTCTCTACATGCTTTTGTGATACCCAGTTTTCAAAGAATTTGGCTAAATCCATTAAGCTGCTAGAGTGAGTTAATAAAATCTTCTGTAAGAATCATGTCACTGGCTACTGTGTCCAGCTGTCCCTGGACCTACATGCTGCAGCTGTGCACAAATAACAGAATAAAAATAGAACTTGGTACAGAGTTAAGTCTGCTAATATGCAGAGGGAGATTAGGGAGACCACATATAAAGGATATAAGTGAAACAAAAAGGATAAGAGGAGGACATCCCTAATCAGGGAGAAAACTGTGGAAACAGCAAGAAATCTCAGACTCTTATATGTAATAATTTCCTGGAATTTCTTAGATGCTATAAAAATACTAGAGACAAACAAGAAGGGAATATGATAATAATGGAATTAGGAGGAGGGACAAGGTCGAGGAGATAAGATGGAGGACAACAAAACGCAGGCTCTGCAAAGGGGGTCAGGAGCACACTGTGTGATAAGAGACAATGTAGAAAGAGCACTACTCAACCCCTTTCTGTTCCAAGGTGCTTTTGGAATGGAGTATGGGTCAGCTGGAGCCAGAAGCTGCACCATGAGCTCTATGTCCTTTTCTGAGGAACAATAACATAAGACTAGCAGAGGGGGGTTGGTTAGGGGGAGGCTCCTCATGATTATTCGTTTGGAAGTTGTTTTGTGGCTGGAAGAGGAGATGATAGGAAAAAATGGATCATTCTGGACAGTAGGAGTTCAGTCTGGGTGCAGGAATATTTCAGTGATGAAGGTTTAAAACTACTAACATGAGACATCAGTTTATGGGACAGAGAGAGAGAGACAGAGACAGAGAGAGAGAGAGAGAGAGAGAGAGAGAGAGAGAGAGAGAGAGAGAGAGAGAGAGAGTTGGAGAAATGGTAGGAAATGCATTCTTGGTGAGAGAAATTAATTTCAGGTTCTGTTGGTCCCTAGTGTTCTGTGTAGACAAGACACTCAAAGTCTTATAGACTTAGCTTTCTGTGACACTGGGTTATGTGAGATGAGCAGAGATGTGATAGGGTTCAGCGATACTATCAAAGGTGCACAAATGCTGTCACTTCCTGCCTGTAATATGTCTGCATTTAAATGCTAGTGACTCAGATCTATCATCTCTGTCTCTCCACCTGTTAAACTATCCATCAACCTATCAGTCTATGTCCCATCTATTTACCACCAATCATCTTTTTGTAATTTATCTTGATTATCTTCTTTTTTTTGCCTTAACAGAAATAAAATGTCTTTTAGGAGTTTGAAAATTCTCATTGACTTTAAGAGTCCAATCTGTCTACATAGCCTGGTGGTTGGGAAAATTTTTATTGAATGATTTATGAGTTAACTTTCTGGAGAGATTAAATGTAACAAGCAGGAACAAAATTCTAAAAAGTCACAAGTAAAAGCCAATAAAATATTTGGCATGTTTTGTTAAAACACATTTACACTTGGGAAGTCATAGAATGTGTGTTTTGGTAGTGACTGCCGGAAGAGGTGGGATGGTAGCACCAAGACGAGGAAAACATATGGACACTTCTCAGGTGCCAAGCATGGCACCTGCCTCCCCACCTTCTGTCCTCACAACAGCTGGAGAGCTAGTACTGTGCCATCCCTGGGGAGCACAGCTCTGCCTCAGAGAGTTGGTTACTTACTGAGAGAGGGGAAGCCGAAGACCCAGGCAGGTGCCCTGCCACGCCTGCCTGATTCTACCAGCTCCTTGGTGGAGTGCTCCTGCCTTGGCTGCCACTCTGTGTCCTTGTTTGGGTGTGCCTGGCATGACGAGTGTAGAGAGCACCGCCATGCCTGTCGCCCTGTCCTGCACTCGGAGTTCTGCTCTCTCACCTTCAGAGAGGTGAATCTGGATGACTCACTCAGTGTTGCGCTCCCATTTGTCAAACGAAGTATGGATGTTTCAGGGTTGTTCGAGAATTAAGAATGTCACTGTATCTTCTGGTATCTTTGTGATGTCCAGCGTTCCTACCGTTCTGTGCTGGGGCACATGGAGGGAGTAGAAAAGGCTGGACAACAGACTTAGCAAGTTTTCATTTTAACTGAAAAGAAGAAAGGATCATGCATCATGACAGGCTGTATCGATCTATGCTCCTGCTTTATTTATCTTGGAACCTGAGGTCTGAAGCCGACTTGATTTCAGTAAGAATACGTTTCCTCAGATCACTGATAAGTTTTATAGGTGATTCTAAGTGCCTTCAGAATCTCTTGTCTTTCTTGTTGCACACATTGATATTTGCTTTGTTTTGCCTTAAAGTGTGTGGGAATGAGTTAGTGACTCTTAAGCACCTTGAAGATTTTTCTTTTCAAACAGAGAGAGACATTGGACTTAGGGAGTCTACTTCACAGGTGTTAACCCTCAATGGTTAGAAATTAAATAGATGATGCTCAGAAAAGAAAACCTTTTAATAATCTGAAAATAAATTTACATCTAAGAGAAGAAAAAAATGCGTATCATTACATGGTTCTCATGAGATTCAGTATGAGTCATAACAATGTTCTAATTTGCAAAGATGCTTTGAGGAATCTCATTTTGCTTCCATTCATTCTCTTCAGGTAGGATGACCTCTCATTATCAACTATTGGATATACTGAATACATTTTCTTCAATGAAGGTCACCCTAATTATCAGGCCTCACCCAACCACGAACCTTTCTCTCCCTTTATGTAGAAATAGCTGACCACTCAAAACCCTCTGCATAATATCCTTTGTATTGCCCTTTTTCCACTTGATGTAATCAATCACTTTGTTTCTTTAGTCTTTAACTAGGAATATTTATAACGTCTAGCAATTCAACCACAGTGGGAATACTAAGGTAGGCGGATGTTTGATACCTGCAAAGCCCTTCTAGAACCTTTAATAAACAAGATTTTATAAAATAATTTTATTTTCCTGTTTAACTTTGAGGTTTCTACTTTAATGAAGAATCAATTTTGCATAGTGTATTTGGAGTCTGATTTTATCTCTGCTCCCAGAGCTGTAAAGAAATAGCTTGGTGTGGATTCCCATCATATCGTAGAAAAAAGTTTCCTGTTTTTTTTTTTTTTTAACACATAAGGGAACTGTGCAGTGGTGGGAGTGGGCAGTGGGGCTCTTGGGAAGGACAGCTGCAAGTAAGTGGATTCCGTTTGGGATGTGCCTCAGACGTATTTGCCGGCCCAGGCAGACAGCTGGCTGGTGGGCGTCATCTCTAATGGCGAGACTGACTCCAGCAGTCCTGGTCTGCGGTGTTGGAAGATCCCAGCCAGACAGGACAGGACGTATGCCTTAGGGAGCCACTACTTTGAAAGAATAGCCTGTTTGACACTCCCAGCTGTGAGAGCCATTTGTGAGAAAGGATCCGTGCTAGGCAGAGGGTCAGAAACAGCTGCTGCCTGCAGCTTAGATTTCCAACCAGAGTAAATTGTTGGCTCCTGGATGGAATTTTGATCATATAGGGATTTAGTGAAATTCAGCTGTTGGTTTCTATGGGATATGATTTAATATGCCAGCCCTGGAGTCCCAGTCACTTCAGGCTTTAGCAGCTGACTGAAAATCCCCTCTTGGGGTCTCATGGTCCTATGTGAGGTGCCCGAGCTTTGCTTTCATACTGTTATGACATTAGTAAGTCTGGGACGTCTGTGCTTACTGGTTTCTGGTACCAGCCAAGTCAGGTCCACAGCACCTGACACGACACCTATTATCCAGCAGTCTAACTGTGTCTGTCAAGTACAAGACTAATTATCTAAGCTAGGTAAGCAATATGGAGAATTAAGATCATACACACACACACACCAACTTTGTGAAACTGTAAGAGTCGCTCACATGGAAACCAAGGT